>PQME02000143.1:0-68152 GCA_003004525.2 Aspergillus sp. MA 6038 | reverse complement strand
GAAAAAGAAAAAAAAGAAAAAGGGAGGGGCACATACGTTGCAGCCACGGGCTGTTGGTCGCCCGCAATGGGGATCGGAGCATCCAGATCCATCGACATGTCTGTAATACAAGAATAAACAGACGCCAGACGATATGGGATGCAGAAAGAGAGAACGTCGAGAAGTGCCTGCAGTTCTTGAGTTTTTGTCGATTTGCCCCGCCGGAGACTTAGTTTGCATTGTTTGTGTATGACTAATATATGAGTCACAGTTTGCTTGGTTTGTTCTATACGCAAAGTCCGGTTTAGAACTGCTGTTCGAACTATCACCATTGAGAATATCATACATGCCCGAAAACATCATGTATCGGGCATTAACAAAGGGACCCATGTGGTCCTGCCGGCGTGAACTCGTTCGTTCGTTTTCCCTTATCTCTGGCATGTCGTCTGCTTGTCGCAGCTTGTCTCTACCACCAATCTATAACCATGTCCGTACCTTTGCTTCAGTACCTCGTCTGCTATCGTCAAACCCACCTGAGCCACATTCTATAGCTCTAGGCGAGAAGGATAATCAGCTAGAGGCTGAGGTATCTACGCCAAACCAGCATATCCCATGGTACTTGCAAGAGGAAACGCCCGTCACTGAGTCGCAGCCGATATCATCACGAGACCACCTTCCTGAGCTTCCAGAGAACCCACCGGCAATTCTTCCTGTAATGCTTGAATATTCCTTTAAGGATCTGGGCCTTGACGACCTGAGATTGTTTGACCTGCGAGGCCTTGAGACCCCACCGGCCCTCGGCGCCAACGTCATCATGGTCATTGGCACAGCTCGCAGCGTGAAGCATCTGAATGTTGCAGCTGATCGTCTCTGTCGCTGGCTACGAAGTACATACAAGCTCACTCCGTACGCGGATGGTCTGTTAGGAAGGAACGAACTCAAGATTAGGCTTCGGCGCAAGGCTCGTCGGGCCAGGCTTGCAAGTCAATCTGGGACGATGGCCGATGAGAAGGATGACGGGATTACCACCGGTTGGATTTGCGTGAATGCGGGTGTTGTCGAGGAACCTTGTGCTGCCGCCCAGCAGGAAGCCAAAAACCAGGGATTCGAAGGATTTGGTACCATCAATGCGGGAACGCGAGTAGTCGTACAAATGTTTACGGAGGAGAAGAGAGCTGAAGTCGACCTTGAGGGCTTATGGCAGGCTACTCTGGACCGAGTTGCACGACAGAAACAGAGAGACGCAGAGTCTGTTGCTAACGCATCTCCCGAAGAGGTTAGTGGCCCCAAGACGACAAGTCGACTATTTTCTGACCGTGGTTTTCGCAATATCTCCAGGTCACCAGTGAACATCCCACTCGGACAGACAAGGGATCTGCACGACAATAGCAGCTTCAGGACCAGTTTAGGTCAAGATGTGGATAGTATACAAGAGACCGTACCCATTCAGGATCATACCCATAGCTCAGATGTCGTCAACCATAAACGTTCCATTACCTCATTGATAGATTATCTATCCAGCCTCCCGAATGAGCAGGCGCAACTCGAGCTGGGGACTGGACCAGATGACCGTGACTCAACTCCTTTTTTGCAGAGCTTTTACGACAGTCCGCCCGAATGTCCCGCTGAAAGCGCAGCGTTGGCTCAGGTTCAGCTAATATGCGTGGCCATTGCGAAACAGCACCGAGCGTATACAAAGGAAAAACTTTGGAAAAGCTTTATTGACTACAGCATATGTGGTTACCATGTATCAGAGGACCTTGGCTTTCATGTCGTTTCTGCCCTGTTGACAAAACGACCAATTGATAATCAGAACGTCGAGACCTCCAGCGGATTGCTCGACAAAGACAAGGAACTTGCACTACGTATTTTGGAACATCTCAGTCTTCGTGGCACGAATGTTTTGAACATGAAATTTCTCACCATGTTGTATAGAGCACTCAGCCCTGAAAGCCTGGAAGCAGTACCTCACAGCAGCAAAGAGGGGCAAGCGCTGTATCGCATATCCCAGCTGATTCACATACTTGATATTCCGTTCGACCCTGAGCAAGCTCGCATTCTCATGGTATTGCTCTTCCGCAACCACGATTACGATGGGTTCTGGAAGCTGTGGCGAAGACTCCCGTTGGATGGTAGTTCCCGTTCGTCTGCAGACTACGAGCGACTTTTCGAATTACATGCCGAGCTGGGCGACGAGCGCCGATCGAGGGATTGCCTTTCAAGTTGGATACCGATGATGGCTCGAGAGGATCCTCCGATCGCGCTCGAGAGGCCACTCCTGCGGCATGTCATGTACTGCTTGGTGATTGCGGACCCGGAAATCGAGCACACGGCATCCACAGGATCGACGAGCAACCTGGCTCAACTGTGGAGAGAATGCCGTGCGAAGATGCTGGCTGGGGGTGGACTGTGAACGGGATTCGGACGACATTCGTCTCAGTGTGCACTTTGTAAAGTAGAGCATTCTGTCTATGTATTATGAATCTACAATATTTCTTGCAGTAAAGTCTCCAATTCTACAAATGTTTAGTTCTGTGGCCCTGAACATCGGAGCTCTCATGAGTGCTTTTGTTGCGAGTATTCAGTACCAAGTATGTATCAGAGTATGGCCATATGCAGCTCCGACGAGCCTCGGTTGCGGCTCTGCCCGATTTGGACGTCACCGTCCGGGGAACGACGAATAGTTTCATCTCCGTCTCCCTTATTTTTATAAGAAGTACCGCGTCTTACCTTCCCACTGATATTCGTTCTGGAGGAGAATGAGTGGCTTCTTGTCGCCGCCATGGAGTATCTACCTAGTCTTCAGCAAGAGTTCGACGAGCTGAAGCCGTCTCTGTTCGGTAAGTTGGCAATAACTGCAGCGTCAAGAAACCTGTCAGGATCGCGAACAGCAACCAACTAATAAACTATTCTATCGTACAGAACTTCTTGCAGAGCAACAGCTTTCAGGTCTTCTCCCTCCTTCGATCCGGTATATTCTCGCCGTCGCAACCCATCGCCATCCTCGCTACCTCCTCCGGATCTTGAATTCGTTCGACGAAGTCTACGCCCTCCTGTCCCTCGTCGTCGAACGATACTACCTCCGTACCTTCGGTGGCTCCTTTACAGAGAATTTCTACTCCCTTAAACGCGAGCGCGTTCTCCTAACCAAGAATGGCGAAATCCCGCGCGCCCAGATGGGTGCTCCAGCCCCCGTCCGCGAATCGCTCAAGCTGCGCTCATCAGACGTGTGGAAGAACCTTATCGTGATGGTCGGAATTCCTTATTTGAAACGAAAGTTAGATGAGGGTTATGATATCCATGCTGCGCCGCAGGCGTCGCTGGTTATGGGCGGCGGGCCGCGGTATAACCCCAGTGATGACTTGCCTCCCAACCCGACGATTCGGCAACGGCTGGGCTTCTATTATAAATGGTTCCTGCAGAATGTCTACCCGTCCGTGAATGCGGCATACTACTTTTCCATTCTAGCATTTAACTTGGCCTACCTGTTTGATAATACGAAGTATCCATCACCTTTCCTCTGGCTCATCGGGACTCGGATTCGACGGCTGGGTGCGGCTGACCACCGCGCCATCGCGGCTGCGTTAGAGCCCAAGCCGGATGCCGGTGGAGGAGCTCGATCGCGTCCTGGATCCGGTCTCTTGGGCCTGCTAAGCCCGCAAAACCTATACCCGCAGCTTCTTGCATCGCTGCGCTACTTCCTTCCGGCATCTATTTTTGCCCTGAAATTTTTGGAATGGTGGCATGCCAGCGATTTCACGCGCCAGCTCGCCCGGAAGGCAACAGACGTGATCGACCTCCCGGCTCCCGTGACGGACGGGATGATCTCTCCATCCGAGAAGCGAAAAATGGCGGAGCAAAAGAAGAAAGAACAGGAGGAAAAGAAAGCCGCCGCAACTGCCACTAAGGGCATCAAACCAGCTCTCAAAACACCCTCTTTCCGCCGGCAACCACCCGTCTCTGCCACCTCGTACTTACCCATCTTCACCGTTCCTCTTCCACCAGTGGATTCGGACAATGCCGGCGGCAGTCCCTGTCCCATTTGCCTGGATCCGCTTGCGAACCCTACAGCGTGCCAGACGGGGTACGTTTTCTGTTACGTTTGTGTGTTCCACTGGCTCAACGGGGAGCACCAACGACAGCTGGATTTCATGAATGGCGAAGAGGATGGTGCAGAGGAGGGAGACGGCAAGGATGACGATGAGGAGAAAAAGGAGCAGAGTCCTCGTCATGGGAAATGGGAGAGTGGAAAAGGGAGATGCCCTGTTACTGGAAGGAGGGTGCTGAGTGGGACGGAGGGATTGAGACGGGTTTTGATTTGATTGTAGCTTGCTGCTGTGCGAAGTACAGGGTGTATAATATGTCTCTATAATATGTCACTATTGTCTATATTTTCTGCGAAAGCTTTGGGACTTCGTTCTCCGATCACCTTGACGCCATTTTTTGCTCCCTGGGCAGCCCGGGGCGTTGTGTTTCTAGGCCAGGATGTGACTAGGGAGCAAATCGGGAGCATACCCTAATCACTTAGGCTAGGATCACTGCACCCAACGTTCTGACAAGGGAGTTAGAGAAAACGTATCCAATCCATTCCTCTGATTTATGGATGCCATAGAACAGTAAAAAGTCCACATTTTACAACTGTGGTCCACTTTACAAGTAACAAATCCTGTCTACCACTGTGAGGTTAAGACCAGTGCCAATTGTGCTACTCTAACTCAGCCTTGTTCTCATACATAAAAAACAGCAATCTCACAATTTGGATTGAACTTATAGTGGAGACAAAGCCCTAACCTTTCCATACATGAGCACACATTCGGAGGAATTTTCTTTTTTTGGTCCTGGTATTGACGATTTCTTCTTTTCTTCTTCCACCCCAGGTCAATATTCTCTCACTAGGCTGCCTAGTCTAGATATGAATTCGTCTATTGTCTATATCCCAGCTATTTATAATAATCATAACTCTATTGCTATGGTAGTTTATTCATATGTTTTTACAAGGCGGTTTCAAACATGTCACTGACCCGTTCTAGTATATTTAGACTGCATCCAATCAAGTCCAATTCGGGATAGAGCGCAGAGTATACGGCCATAAACCATCTCCAGTAGCAAAACCAGGTATGCCGATAACAACGTCAACATTATGAAACAACATATGCCTTTGCCCCCTTCCCAAAGATCAAATGCGGTTTCTCCTTCGCAATCTTGAGGATAGTCCTCGCAAAAACCGAATTAGCCCATGCGAACCATGACCGAGTGTATTTATTGATATCATTCACGTTGATAGACTCGTGCACCAATCCCAGCAAACTCGAGTTGCGGACGAGATTGATGCATTCTGTGATCTCTGAGTCGGAGTCTGTAGTCATTGCCTGGACAAGGAGGGACATGGGCCAGGCGTTTTCGAGACCGACTGGATAGTTATTAGTTACGCAAGACCAGAAAAGAAATGTAAGAAGAAAGAGAGGAACGTACTGTGAGGACCACCAATACCCTTAAACACAGATCCTTTTAAATAGTATGGATTCCCG
The DNA here is from genome assembly GCA_003004525.2 of Aspergillus sp. MA 6038. Lineage (NCBI taxonomy): Eukaryota > Fungi > Ascomycota > Eurotiomycetes > Eurotiales > Aspergillaceae > Aspergillus > Aspergillus sp. MA 6038. Next base: position 62,645 of record PQME02000143.1, on the reverse strand, counting down.
GTCTTTTCTAGTACCATCTTGCGAGTATTCTTATAAACGGAGTTGTTTTGGTCGACGAAATCAAGAAGTGGCAGAGAAAGTAGCGACGGCATGTTTGCATCGTCCATGAGAGTCCGGGATCCGTATCCGTCTACCTCGAAGGCAAAGACATCGCCATATTTCGTATGCTGCACTACGCCATAGTCCCAGACGGCTTGTTGTAGCTTTTCGCCTCGCTGCTGGAGTTTAGTGGCTAGATCCCCGTGTCCTCCTGCGGCCTGAATCACTGCCGCCGTCTTCTGAAGCTGAACGGCCATCATAGCGTTGGGAGGGATGAAAAATCCAAAGATCGTTGCATCATCGCTAGGACGGAAAGCGCTGCGGATTAATCCTGTCCCTTCATTTAATGGGTTCCCTATCCCGTCCAATCCAAGCGTTTCCGTGCCTGATTTGGTTTCACGCTGGAATGTGTACTGGTTCTGGATGTACTTGCTCTGTGCGTTGAAGGTTGGTTGGGACTGCGCATCTAGGACCGACAAGACACTATCAAGGGCTTTATACCAGCGACTCGTCAAGAACTCTGTAGACTGCGTATGCTCGTAGAACTCAGTGCCCAAAGCGAGGAAGCTAGCCAGAGAGTCGAGTTCGTATTTACACTCGTACACTACCGAGGTGTCATACTTTGGACGAACATTGTCCTTCTGCGAGCTAGGAACCGGATCCAGACCGCTAGGGGGAGGCGGTTGGAAGGCATTGCAGTATGGTGATTGAATGACAAATTCGACCTGCGTGTTGATAGCTCCCAGGATGAGCGTGTGGATAGCAGGGTCCTGCTTGGCCAGAGCCTGGTAGCCGGACAATTGGTTCGTGGAGTCCCGTAGCCATTCTGCGTTAATATCGCCGGTCACAATAAATGTTTGTGAACCCTGCCATGGAGTGTCATCTTTTTTGTGCTTCTGCGACGACGAGGTGTTCGCATTTGAGCCGTTCGTGTGCCATTGGATAGTTGTATCCAGGGTGTTCGGGAATGCGTTTCGAAACAGTTGCGCCAGATCCGGATCCTCCATGCGTGATGTAACATCCTCGATGACCTTTTCGACTACGGAGGAAGTAAAGGAGCGACATTCCTGAGTTGGCCGTTGGAAGGGGAGTTTCAAGGGACCATCGCTGTATGGGGGACTGAAAGCGAAGAAGCCCAGTTAGCTCGACCCGTCGCTTAATACATTGTTCCAATACAAGGGATGTATACTCACTGCCTCTCTGCGGAATACGAAGTGTAATCCGGACAACCCCGTCGCAGAACCGCAACATTGTCATGAAGCCCTGCGGTGGTTGTAGCTCCCCAGCTGATAGCCAGTGCAAGCGCAAGGGTCCTTGATGAGAGTGGCATGTTCAATCTGCGACAATACCAAAGAACAGAGGCAATCAATCAATAAGTACCAAATGCAAAACATGCGATTTTCAAGTGCTATGGAATTGGAAAAGAAGGAAGCAGAAAGGAGCTCGTATTTATTGTAGAGTCGAAGACTCCCCACATTTCCTCTGCATTTCCTGATTGGGTAATATAGCTGCTTACCCCAAGATCTACAACGGTGTACATATCATCACGTGATTCATACAAGGTAGAAGGCTTTCCCTTGGTAGTTAGATTCTTTCTATTATCATGATATACTATGAAGCTATCCGACTATGATCTTGTGCTAGCCCATCACATCACTTCTTCCCAAAAAACGACATGATGTTGCCCTGTCCCGGCTTTGCAGCAGGCTTGGCCTTGGGCGCACTGGCAGCTGGCTTCTTCTTCGGCGGCGGTGGTGCAGGCTCATCTTCTGAGAATTCCTCCCAAGCCGGCTCCTCGACGGTTACTGCAATAGGAATTGCGTTAGGCGAATAGTTCATCGAACGGGGATCAAATGAGAGGCGTGGATAGAGACAAAGAGATCTTACCTAGATATCCTTCATCGTCTTTGACGGTCTTCTTCTTCATGACTTGGCGTTTACCTCTCCGACGGCCTCCTTGCACCGTCACTTCTTCCTTGAGCTCTTGCTTCTTGGGAAGGGGTTGCTCTATGGTTACCGGTTCCTCCGGTTCCTCTTCGGGCTCTTCAGCATCGGGCATCTCTTGATCTGCTACAGGACGAATCAGTATATTTAAAGAAAAGGTCTCGGTGGAATGCGACACACCGTCGCCGTTTGCATCAATCGCTTTCTCATCATCATCTTCATCTTCATCATCATCCTCCATCATCTTCTTCAACCTTTCTTCCCTCTCCTTTTTGGATTCACGGTTAGTTGTGGGTGCCGCTTTCCCTGTGTCGGGGAAAAGTTCCTCAGGTTCTTCCTCCGAAGCGTCACCACCTTTCACTACCGTAAGTCAGCTACAGCCAGTATAAAAAAAAAAGGGTACATATCGTATTGACAAACCATCTTCAGCACCACTTGGTTCGGCCTATATACCGTGTAAGCTTCAGATTAAGTGCAAAACCACCCGTGGTACTTACCGATTCAGTAACAGACCCTGAAGCTGCGGGCTCTTCTTTCTTCTGCTTTGGTTTTGCCTTGGCAAATGAGCTAAAAAGGTTGCTCTTCTCTCTCTTTACAGCGCCGGTTTTCACTGTAGGCTTCGATTGTTGCTGGCTATTTTCTTTCGTGGGTTGTTGGTTCGCACCAGTGGCTGCATCCGGCCTAGAGTCTTCAGAATTGCTTTGCGCCGGTGCATCATCCTGTAGAGGACGCTTGGCGGGTACTGTGACCTTGGAGGATGTCGTAGTCGAGGGCCCGGTTGACGCTGGCGGAGGCGGAGGTCGTGCTCCTGTTCGCCGCTGTAGAAATGAACTTAGCCTTGGATGTCCTCATGTGGCAGTGCTGAGAGGCAGATAGAGATACCTTGACATTCTTGTTCTCGATCATTCCCCATTGTCTCCCATATTCCAGCGGATCCTCGTGAGCATAAGTGGCCCGCATCTCGCGACTGACGTCCGTCAAGACATTGAGATCCTGCAGCACCGTAGGCTCTAGACTATATATGTGGATTGACGCGATATCCTGAAACGTTGGCTTTGCGTCTGCACCCTAATCAGCAACAAGGTCTATACTGACGAAGCACAATATCCAGGTGCGTACCTTCCAAGTCCTCCTCGCGCACCAGCATGATAGAAGTGGTTGGAACCGTTTCGGCGGGATCATCCTGGTTTGGCATGGAGCTGCTCATATAGGGACTGCTCTGCATAAGATCATCACCGTCTCCGTCGGACCCATTGGTCTTGCCATTTGCCGCGGGTGCTTCTGGTTGCTGTACGCCCGTAATGACGTAGGTCGCGTTCACGCTGTTCGGCTTCTTCGAGTTCTCATTTTGGTGAAAATCGTATAGCATTCTTTTTCAGTGTAATCAGTATGGCACATTTTCGATTCCCAGTTTGTACAGGGAGACGTACCGTTTTGCGACATGGCTGTGGACTTTGAGAGCTCGACTCAATGACCGATAGGTGACCTGCCATACCATTTAGCTCTCCAAGACAGGCAACGATGACACTTGGTTAGAAACATACGGTCCGTCTCTCATTAAGGACATTCTCTGCCAGGTACTTCTTCGAATCGACGGCCATCGCTATCTTCACTACTGAAAGGATCAAGTCGCCTTTCCCTCCGAGGACGCGTTGCCGGAAACCACTATACGCGTATCAGTCAGCCGGGCCTTGGCGCCGCCCGCCGATAGTTATCGCCGCAGATGGAAGACCAGAAGATCTAAGACTCGAAGAAAGGCGCCTTTCTCGTCGGGCAAGTTTCTTTTCACGCATCAGTACGCTCTCATGACGTGAAAGGCCTAAATGGATCCCTCATTCGACATCCCCGACTCCACTGACTGGCTGGACACGCCATTGTCGCTCGTCGCGCCGCTCGAATCCTCCCTCCGCTGCCAGGTCTGCAAGGATTTCTTCGACAATCCCGTGGTTACCTCGTGCAGTCATACATTCTGCTCACTGTGCATACGTCGCTGCTTAAGCTCAGAGGGGAAGTGTCCCGTGTGTCGGTGCTCTGATCAGGAGACAAAGCTGCGTCGCAACTGGGCCGTTCAGGAACTGGTGGAGGCCTTCAACAACGCTCGTCCCAGCGTGTTGGATCTGGCACGGAAGGCCAGAGACGGCGGTGATTGGGCTCAGGACGAGGAGATCGAACAGCACGCGTCCAAAAAGCGGAAGGTCGAACAGCTGCAGGAAGGAGAAGAGGAAGCGGTGTCAAGTCTTGCTGGTGCAGAGGGGATCAAGACCCGGTCTCGGAGCAGAAGGGTTGATGACCAGCCGCAGACTGGGACGGTGGACTTGATCGAGGATAGTCAGGATGAGGATTACGTTCCGGGTATGCTTATCCTACTCCTCGAGTGTCCGAGTGACTTGGATCTAATGATTCTGCAGAAGACGGGTTGGTCGCGTGTCCGATCTGCAGCCGACGAATGAAGAACGAAGCGGTCTTTCAGCATCTTGATACCTGTAATGGTGACCAAGCTCCTCCGAGGCAAATCTCTTTTGGGTGAGTTCAATTAATTTATATGGATTACTTTGATGTGACTGGTCTGACTAGTAATTACATGCTTTATAGGTCCTTGCACCCTATGTCACCGGTGTCGCGCAGACAGCCCTCTCAGACAACAGCAGACAAACACCCTGAACGACTCCCTGCCATCAATTATTCTATACTGAAAGAAAACGTACTTCGAAAGAAGCTCAGAGACCAGGGCATTCCAAATTGGGGTCCCCGTCCTCTCCTCCAAAGACGCCATACAGAATGGATGAATATATGGAACGCCAATTGCGACTCAAAATTCCCCAAATCGAAAAGAGAACTGCTGCGCGAACTGGACGCTTGGGAGCGGACCCAGGGTGGTAACGCTAATCCTTCATCTATCGATTCCACCAATGCTATTATGGGTAAAAGTTTCAATGCGGTGGCGTGGTCCAGCAGCCATGGTGATGACTTCAAGCGATTGATCGAAGATGCACGAAAGAAAAGCGACGCTGTGCACAGACCAGCGCTGCAGGCGCCGGTAGCCTCGAATGAGCCTGAAATGTCACCATTTCCAGAACAAGAAGAAAAACGAACTATACTGGAATCAGGAGCACCTGTGCGCTCTTCTGACGTTAACCAGATAGAAAGCCAAACCCAGCCAATTCAGAACGGAAACATCATCGTTCCACCGGAATAAAAAATACGAGACTTAAGCTTTGCATCAAGACCAAGCGCAATACCAGTCGACCCAGCCAAGCCCCATGTCTCCAGAGACCCTTACTCTTGAAAAGTTGGTGCTCTTTTGCGCCAGACTAATTGGTAGCTCGAGTGCCATCCTCCACGGACATCTTCTCGATGCGCTCTGCTAATGCGGAATCCAAATTCTGCTCTGCTCGCGCGGCTTCCTTGGCAGACTGGTCGAGACTGTCCAGCTCGGCCAGCTGCCTGCGAGTTTCTTCTGCCTCTTCTTCCTCCTTTACTTCTTGGTCCCTGTGCTCCAAGGCTTCAAGCTCATCGTCTATCTCGGTCTCATCGATTTGAGGACCGGCTTCGCTCATGATACTTCCAACTTCGTCTACCTTGGACATCTCCTGGCGCAACTCGTCGACCACCTCATCGATCTTACCAGCATCGCCGACCTGTGTATTCAATCCACGGAGGACTCCCGTGCTCGCTTCCATAACGCGCACGTATTCGGCTTGATCCGTGGCCTGTTCGATCTTGGAATAGACTTCCTCGAGCTGCACCAGCGTCTCTAATCTGCGCTGCAGATTATGCTCTGCGAGCTTCTTAGAGCGCACCGCTGAAAGTGCTGAGATGCGATTTTTGTTATTCAGAGCATTTTTGGCCGTCAAAGTCAACTCGGCAATCTTCATTTCTAGATTCACGCCTTGTTTGGTCATGGTTGACATCAGTGTCTTTATCGAGGCAATGGTCGTATCCTGCTGGGTGATCTCTGTTGGTGTATCTTGGGTAGGCCTGAACCTGATCGTCTGGTAGATAATTAGCGCTGCGTTCCATTTTTGCATGTTCACGCATAAAAGCATATACTGTTACTATATAACATACCTTGCCGTCATAGGCAATAGAGCCACTGTCGCGGGATAGATAGATTAGAAGTATGTCGAAATCAGCCTCAGAAAATTCGGTATCTCCATCTAACTTTGCCGCAAATTCTTCCATAAACCCTTCTTTGGAATATATGAGGTCCATCTTGGACGAGCTATTGCTTGTAGCTAGCTTGACAACTCGACTTGCGGCATCCTGGGAAACCATATTAGAATCAAATAAAAGGACCAGACCGTACTACACAACTGGCTTGTTTACCTCTAGATTCGCAGCCAAAACCAACTCCATGGCTCGCAACGGGGGTGCAGAATCTAGGCCATCAGAACCCACGACGAACCCTCTGATTTGCTTCATCCCCCAGCTCATTATATTCCATGGACTGAGAATACTCGGATCAATGAAACTCCATTGGCTCTTCTGTAGACTTCCCGCGTTGGTCCGGTATAACTGCAATGGGACCATACTCCGTTTTCGAATTGCTTCGTCCTAGACAAGGCAAAAGCTGGTTAGCAAGAGGACCTTCTCGTGCAAAACCGGAAGACACCAAGAAGGAGGAGCTAGAAGACGTACAAACACAGTGCTAAGCGCAACAGGCTGTCCCAGTTCCGGTATCTCCAAATCCCGCAAGAGGGACCCATTGGCTTTCAAGACCAAGTGATTGCTTCTAGCTCTTCCCCTAGCAGCACTCTTGCCCCTTGATCCAGTACTTCCAGTAGGTGCATCTCGAGATATATATCCATGCTTCGCCGCATTTATTAATACTTGCTCCCATGCCGCCACATTAATCGCGTAGCCGTCGGGGTTCGTCGTCCGCTGTAGCGTGAAATCGGAGTATAGGGAGGGAAGACGGTTTCTGGATTTGGTAAAGCGAGCTAGTTAGTCTTTATTTGCACGTCATTTCGTAACAGAGAGCTATATATCGAAGGGACTCGAGGGTGGGATTAGGATGTACTTTCGGAACGCCTCCTCGTGGGAGAGGATGTAATTGAGGAGCTCGCTCATCTTTCTGACCACCTAGTCCGCGGGGAGAGCTACGCTTCTCGTAGTCGCACGGCGATCCGGACAAGCACGAGTTTCAGGTCTTATATAGAGATGATCGAAGGAGCTCGCACCCAGGCTCCGATGTTTGTATTCTACGGAGTAGTCGCTTTGGACAAAAACAAATATAGGATCTCGTCGTCAGGCGGTGATCGCCCTCTATCGATAAGGAGTAGCATCACGTGATGTTATCTGCTATTACTCTAGGTCATGAAAGGGCAAAATAAAAGCAATAAAATGCCCAAGATTCTATATAGATAAATCCTGCCATGCGCCGAAATACACCGCTGAATTCCCTAAGCTCGTTCAAAATCATCATGCGACAGGTTCTCATTATCCCTGGTTACCGGCGCTGGATTCAGACCTCCAGCATCCATCGGAGTGGGTATTCCCATCAGCGACCTGCGATGGTTACGTTTGTCCAGCTTCTCGCTTGTCTCTTCAGTTTCCAGGGGATCGGTGTTGGCAGCATCATCGCGGTTGTCTAACCCTCTGACTCCAAGATATTCGACTCTGATGGCATGGCGCAGGTTGTCAATGAACGCCCGCATTTCTGGCATTGGGAACACGCCATCATTGTCGAGGACATCGGCGTAGAGTCGCTCGGCCTCTTCGAGGGATGCAGACGCTAGGGCAGGCTTGCCAAGTTTAAGCCAGAAATCGGCAGCAAATACACTCCACATTCCTGCTTTTCTGCGACGCGAGCCCATTCGCAATACACCAGATCCCACTCTGGAAGCGTAACATGCCGATATTCTCTCGCTGAACAGGGTTTGACCAACAGGGCCGACTAGACCTAGATCCATGACCCGCATGGCCCATCTAGTTGCGCTTTCAGTTGCGGAGCCCCCGCGTGACTTGAGAAGTTCGACGGCCAGAGTGAGACAGCGTAAGGTATTAGTTGCATCAGAGCACCTCGTCAAATAGGAATAGCAGGCGGTCTCAAAATACTGGTCGACAGTCTCAAGCTTGGTTTTTGCTGGCATTCCATGCGGGTTCAGAAGCATGCTCACTGCGCACATCTCATGGGCGCCAGCATGGTACCTCCAGGCTTTATCGTTGCTATAATCTGAGCGAAGCAGCTCATAGGTAGACGCGGACAGTTTCCAATCACGGAGCATGAAAGCAAAATCCGCCAACTTCCGCAGGATTGCTTCAGGAGCGTCCGGTATGTAGAACCCTCGTGTTATATCATAATTACCACTCGCTCCGCCAGATCCTGACCCGACAAAGCTAGAACGTGAGCCGGTCCCGAAGCCAGTCCATCGACGCGACAAGGACATGAAGCGGCCGCTAATACCACGCCTTCGGGATGCTATTTGGTCATTCCAGACGGCAACTCGGTTTTCCATGAAAGGAATTACTGATTGGGCCACGAGTTCTCGAACAAAGGTCTTGATAGACATGACATCAGAGTCAAAGAGGTAGGGAACTCCGTCTGTGTCTAGATCGACTAGCGGCTCTGTAAAGCAATCATTAGTAAACGGGATCATAATACCGAGCACGGCTTCATGGCGCTTGGACACCAACCTGTGTGACCAACCCCCAGCAGGTGCTCAGATGGTGACAGCCATTCGCATTGGGGTACTCGAACGCTATCATCATCTGTAACAACACACTGGTTACTCCGAAGCCGAAGCAGATGACAGTGCAGGCCGAAATGGCGCTTCATTTGATCGTAAAGCTTGGTCGACTCCGTGATATCGTCGCGATCTTCATCATGGACCAGCACGTAATAGCGAAGGTAATCCGGATGAACCCAAGGCGGCATCTTCTTGTCACCATTGTGGGTGTCTGCATACAGCTGCCTGAGAAATTCGAGTGGGGCATGGTTGCGTGAACTGATGGCAATAACGCAGGCCACCGGATGACGGAAGGTTTCATGCGAACTGACGGGAGATGCGGATAGGAGTTGGCGGAGAAATAGTCTATGAATCGAAGACGTTGTAGGAAGGCTCAAGAGATCTTTAGGTCGTGTTGATCCGTCCAGCGGATCATCCGTCGAATCGAGCTGTCTGTCTAGCACCTCTTCCACCTGCGCCAGAGGGGAAGAATCCCGTCCAGTACTCGATGCCTCCGGGCCCCGATTCTGGACTGCTCCCCCGAAATCCACGAAACGCACCCCAAAATCTTCCCATTCCTGATTCAATCCCACGCTGTCTCTGATTGTAATCTTGCCGTGGACGTCTTCCCCAAATGGTCGGATTAGATCCCAGAAACCCCCTTTGAACCCTTTCTGCCTGACCAAGTCATCGGTATCCGCGGAAGCATAAACCCCGACCACGGGGGAGAACGAGCGCACGATGAGAGATCTGATATCCTCGGAGCCTTCAAATCGTCCTTCCAGAGGCGAGCCCAACGTCGACCTGGCTAATCGTGGGGTGTTCGATCTCACGGATCTCGCATGTGGCGACCCAGACCGAATCGGAAGCTCAGCAGTGGCGGCCGAGGACAAATCGATTCTCGACCCTACTAGCTCAGCGTCTATATTAGGGGATGAATCACGGCGCTCGTCTGAGTATCTTGACTTGGATGCGACACGCGGGACGCCGGGGGAAAAGGACGGCGGAGGTTTGACCGGAGGAGCATCTCCGGGCGATGTCATGGACACCGAATGGATTCTGAGAAGGTGTTAAGAAAGAAAAAGGAGACTGTAGAGCCCATCAACTGGCAGTCCAGGGCCGTATAAAAAGAGGAGAGCTCGTCGTAGTTGATTAAAGGGAAGTTTTGAAGATGGGGAGGAGTTAAGAAGAGAAGATGGGAGAGAGAGTTGGAAGTCAGACCGTGGCAGAAACCGCTCTAATAGCAATAGAGAATTAGGCGCAAAAGACCACGCCGGGATCCTACCATGGCCTGAACCTGGAGAATAATGAGATAAGACGATACAACTGGTTATTGGGAGGAAGACTAATATTACAGTTTGATTTCTGACTGCTTGTTGGCCTCCTGTGACTCAAAATAGTCCGAACAGAGCAGCAGAAGGCGGTGATCGTCTTGATATTTTTCCCTTGAGAAGACCTTTCTTGCTTCAATTCGTGCCCTGAATATCGCTTCAACACGCAGTGCGTCTGTCTTTTATATGGCTACAGCTTATGTCGAAGCTTCGAACTGCTAGGATTCTCTTGAGGTGCCGCCAATCGCCCGTCTTTGTCGCATCGCTTCGATTGCCCGCTGCCCCTCCTAGTCGCTGTCCGCAAAGTCCAAACATCGCAACCTCGGTCCTGTTACGAGGATATTGGCCTGCGTTATACCGCTCCATGGGCCGTCGAGAGGCCGAGTCGAGTCCTTCTGCACAAGTACACAAGAAAAGACGTATCTCCTACGATACGCCGGCCACCATGAGTCAGAATAAACAGGCGCAGACGCCGCAGCTCCCTGATGTGCAGCTCACGCCGATCGAGAGCACCTTGAAAGAGCTTCTCCTTGATGTCGCAGAGTATATTCGAGAACAGACAATTGTGAAGGGTGGCAGCGAGGACACCCCGCAAACCGAGCTACGCTTTACCGGGGGTTGGGTACGAGACAAGCTGCTGGGCGTGGACAGTCATGATATTGACGTGGGAATCAGTACTATGACGGGGTATCAGTATGGTATGGCGTTGAAGGAGTACCTAGATATCCCGGAGAACCTTGACAAGTACAAGAAGAACCATCCGGATGGCAAACTGAATGAAGCCATTGTCAGCCTGCACAAGATCGATGCTAATCCCGAGAAGTCGAAGCACCTGGAAACAGTGACTACGAAGATTTTCGGCTTGGATATCGACTTAGTGAACCTACGAAAGGAAACCTATTCAGAGGACAGCCGGAATCCACAGATGGAGTTTGGAACGGCTCAAGAGGATGCTATGCGCCGAGATGCAACTATCAATGCGCTTTTCTACAACCTGAATGAGTCCAAGGTGGAGGACTTGACAGGATTCGGATTTACAGATATGCAGAACAAAATCATTCGAACTCCGCTGGAGCCTTTCCAAACCTTCAAAGATGACCCGTTACGTGTACTACGGTTGATTCGGTTCGCTAGCCGGCTGGGGTATCGGATTCACGAAGATACAGAAAGAGCAATGCACAACAATGAGATCAGCGAAGCTTTGAAACATAAGATTAGCAGGGAGCGTGTGGGCATTGAGCTGGACAAGATGCTTCAAGGTTCGTTGGCATCTGTATCCTAAGGTTTGGACGGCTACTCACACGGATACAGGACCTGATCCCAAAGGCTCATTGGAGACTATCGACCGCACTGGACTTTATTCTACGATCTTTGCCAACCTCCAAGATGACGCTCAAGCGGATACATCCTCTTGGCCTCTTGCGTACAATTCCGTCGAGAAGCTGCTGCATCCAACAATCGAGGGTGACGGAAGGCTAAAGAGTGCCATTGAGCGTGTGCGCGGTCTTCTCATTCGTGATAAATTGGAAACCTACTATGCATGGATCATTGCTGCGTTTGCGCCCTGGGTCAATGTTCCAGTTCGCATTACCAAGGGCCCCAAGGCTAAACCAAATCCACCGCGCGCGGCTGAGGTCGCAAGAGACAGCCTTCGCTCCGACAACAAGACTGTTAGTCTCCTGCGTGAAGCATCGAATAACTGGAGGGGCATCGTTGATGTCAAGTCAACTTATCTAAAAGGTGGTGTGGATGGGACGCCTGCCGAAACCCGACAACAGATCGGTCTACACATGCGGTCTTGGAATAAAGACTGGAGACTCTGTTTCGTTACAGCTATCCTTCAAGAAGCCCTACAGGGGCGCGACTTTGCCACACGTAAGATCTTCATAAGACGTTCCAATAAAGGACAGACTGGCTCACACGTTTCGCTGGCAGTGATCGAAGAGTATGACTCTTTCCTTGCGTATATATCGGAACAAGACTTGACAGGAGTATGTGAAATGAAGCCCATCGTAGACGGAGGCGAGATCCTGAGGGCTTTAAAGGCCGAGCGAGGGCCATGGATGGGTAGAGCCATGGACACGGTGATCAAGTGGCAGCTTCTGCACCCAGGTATTACAGAAAAGGAGAAGGCGCTGGAGGAAGTTTCGAGTAGAAGAGAGGAACTTGGTCTTCCTCCAGCAAGTTAATTTGTCGTTGCGAAGTGGTTGGAGAGAATTGGGTTATATATGTATGGACCATAGAAGATTCCCCCGTAGCGAAGAATCCGCTGCATTTTTTTTCTCCCCTCGATTTTCCGCTTTAATAAAGATGCATCAACTTCAACTGCACAAAAATAATGATACCAACAGCCTCTGATCTATTCAATAATATCATTTAGACTCTCGTCTTTTTGTTTCATGGTTTGATCCCATTGACGATGACCGCCATGGAAGAACTTCGCAGGGTGGCACGTGAATCCCTCCAACAAGCAGACATCCCTCCTCTCATTTTCCCAGCAGAGATCGCACTCCCAGACTCTATAGATGCACTATGGCAGGAGATATCATCTCGAAAGCCAGAATCAGACAAAGAGGTAAAGCGCATATATCCCAATTCCCGCTGTTTGACTTTTTCGTTGACCGTGTCGCGGTAGGTATGCGAAGAGCTCCTCGTCACCCTAGGCTTTTTGGGCTGCTGGTCCCGGGAGAGCACATTAGACCAAGACCAAGAGATCATAGATCGACTATATGAATGGGCCAGTGATGTTGCGCTTCCTAGTCCGGTATTTGCAGAGACTTCTGAGTCGGAAGACTTGTCAGATGGTGGGAGTAACGGACCCTGCTATCGCTACTCTTGCTAACGCGTGCTGCGGATGACAGAGAAAAAAGATACACTTAGGTACTCTCGAATCAGGTCGAACTTAGCCATATCTGTCATCTCATCGCAGATTAATCACTTCCCCATTGAGGGTGCTGCCAACAAAGCAGACATGGTTATCGCACTGGCGAGTTTCACTTCGGACCATGATCCTTGGTCGACGACTGAACTGGCTGAGAAAACAAATACAATACTGCAAAAATTTGCTAGTGATACATATACCGAGGCAGAGAATTCTGCTTTCTGGACAGTCATTGAACAAATTCTCAAGGAGAAAATCAAACCCCTCTTTGCCAAAACGAGGAATCCCGCCATCACCGCCACTGGCCGAAAGAATTTCCATCCTGTGCCTTTGCCTCGATTTGACACGAGCATCTTAGACCCTGAGTCGAAGCCGTGGAAGAACCAGGAAGTTCATACTACTACCGTCTTCGCGTGGATTGTGGGCCAGTATCGTGTAGGTTTTCCCAGTGCCGCAGGCAGTTTCGATATCAGGGAGCAATGTTAACAGAATCCATTCAGTCTAAGGATCGAGACCATTTGGAAAGACATTTTCCACTACTAATCCCACCGCTATTGGCTTTAATAGATGATGACGATCTAGCGTTCAAAGCTCGAGGCTGTCATCTTCTCTCGCAGCTCCTCGAACCCATCAGAGAAAGCCAATCCGACATTTTGCAGAGAACCAACCTCTCATCTGTCTTCGAAGATGCAATAAAGCAATGCTTCTTCTCTTTACCGTCAATTACCCCAGAAGAAGACTCCATACGACTTCTATCGGCGGCCTATCCTGCCCTTCTCTCTGTCCTGAAAACAGCTTACCGGAGTCCTTCCTCAACAACAACAACAAGACACCCACAGAACCAAGGATTATACGTGACAGGCATCACCAAAATCCTCCGCGACCACATCATCCCTTCATTCAACCACATTAGCTCGACAGGCACCACTTCAACCTCCTCGTTCGCCTCGTTTCCTTATCCTCGCCTCTCCACCCTCCTACTAGATCAGCTGCGCACGGTTTTACCGGAACTGGGAATCCACACAACTAAATATCTCCAGGAGATCATCCCCGCACTATACAGCACGCTCGCAAACCCATTCGGGCCAGCAGACGTACATCTCCTCCGATCTTCTGTGGCAGCAACACGCTCTGTGATTCTCAATGCACACCCGCGTCTTTGGAGATGGCGCGGAGAGGTCCTGGGTGGAGTGTGCTCGTGCTGGCTCCATGTTATCGAGGAAGAGCGGCAGATTGTAGAACGGGCGTCAAAAGGTTTTGGGCTGGATTCGGATGTGAATAAAGGGTCCAAGGTGGGGCTGTTGAAGAAGGAGTTGAAAGGAGTTATTTATCTATTGAAGGTTGCGTTGGAGAGTCCGATCGATGAGGAGGGTGACGCGGGTCAGAGGGAGGCAAAGGAGAATATCGGGCGTGAATTGCGGGACTTAGTCGATGCCGATGGATTTCTGGAAGAACTGCTTCTTGCTGATATAGACCCGGACGATGGGGCTTATTTCGATAACTATTCCTGAGTTGAATACTACCATCATGGCCAACTGCAGCATCTATGTCCGCGTCTCCAGAGCAAAAGCTTTTATTGCATCCGGCCTGGAAAGGCTCCGTCAGAGCTGTCATGCACTTCAGGACGGCCTCTGAAGCGTTGGTACCGGGCACCAAACTAACGAGAAAGCCCGAAGCAACGTCGTAGGAACTATCTGACTAGCTATAGGATGCAACATGGATTACAGCGTGGTTGGTCTATGAGATATTTCGACAAACTGGCTTACAAGAATCTGTCCCGCCATAAAGGCATTGGTTGGTTCTAAGAGGCTAACCACCACTCACCAAGGTGCTCCATGCCATGAACCCCAATCAACCGAACTATTAATCTCTGCGTTCATCAGCTGACGATACTTTGGTGTGGGATGAACTCGTGATAAACCTCATCAAAGCTGCCTTGATGGCACTTCCACCTTCTCGATTGTGTCAATTTTCTCGAACAATCAGTGGGCTTTGGGCATCTATTTAGCGTCCACGGATTTCCGCAAAGCTAGGACACATGAGGAACCTTCTTTATCAGCATGAGTTCGAATGCCAGGTTGGACCCAATTCCAGTTGATAATTCTTCTTACCCGACCAGGAGAACCAGGAAAAGTTGCAAAGGAAGATGAAACAAGGCAGCACAAGTAATCAAAGAAGAGCCGAGTCTTACAATGCTCGCGTCATCCTCTGGCCATGCCGTGAAAGCCACAGATCAGCCTGCTAGTCCCGCCAATCCCAAAGGCCCTACCTAGTCCTTTTCGGACAGGTCTAGGGCAAGCAACTAAGATGGTTTAATCACACAAATATGCAACTTCTGCAAATAGTCAGCGTCAGAGTTTTGGCATCCCATTCCAGGCTAGGGTTGGCATTATTCAACCTCGAACTCAATCCTTCATTTCTTTCGCATGAGCATATATCTACTCAGGAGTCGATTTGTCCCGGACTAACAAGGTCTATATGGAGAGGACTAGCTGAATGAAGGGAGTATATTACCCAACGAACGTACATGCACACACACACACACACACACACACACACACACACAGCGGATTGAGTGCTTTACTATCTAAATGTGAGTGCACGCTGGCCTATATAAAGATCTCCCGGGCCTCAGTAATCGGGCCAACCATCTGTCCAATTGACTCTCATCATTTCTCAAGGTAGCTTCAAACGGAACCATTCATGATTCGAGGTGCCTTTGGGGCCTAGCCCATCACACTCTCAGCTCAGGGTTGATTAGAAGCACCTGCTGTTTCTTGGACAGCTCTGGAATGCTCCAAGAGTGCTCTGGGGGTAATCTAGCACTGCTCCAGGAGCTCCCAGAGTAAGCTGGAACGCTGAGGAGCATGTCCCAAAGAGTCAAAGGACACTCCCTGATCACTCAGGGTGTAATCATGTTATACCCTCATAAAACGGCGGTTCCCGTAATAGGCCATTCAAAGTCGCTCGCAGAAAAAGGTCACAAGTATACACAAATGGCCAAGGTCGTAACCAATCCAGTGCTGGCCATGATATCCTCCGCACGAAATATGGCGCTGTTTGACTTTTAACCATCCGTGAGATAATTATATGCATAAACACATGGGTATCATCTAATATACACTGCAAGAACAACCAAACTAAACACAAGGAAACCGAATCTCAAAGATCAACCCGCTGCTTAAACAGACTCTTCCCCCTCAACCACTGCCGATATCGTTTATACCTCTTTTTTTCATAGTCCTCCGCTGCAACTGAAAGTCCACTCTCAGAGACATCCAGGAACTCCTCATAATCAGCCATATTGCGCTCTGCATTCAGCTCCAACGTGCTCTCCTCGACGTTGAATTTGTTTGCATACTCAAGTAGATCCAGATTCGACCCATGCTCGTGGATCGATGCGGCGGCGATCTCGTCCTCGGAAGTCACCACGAGAGGTAGCTTGAGTGGGTGGTTGATGTAACGTTCGTATTCTTCAGCTTCTGCGTCTTTGACGGAGGGGTTGAGGGAGTCTGTGACAAGTTGGCCCAGGGTCCATTGGGCAATTTGGGCTTTGCTTGGGGCTGATTCCGTTCCAGCCTTGGCCGGTACTGATGATTCAGCGGGTTTTACGCCTGCTCGTGGTCCTTTCATGATACCGCCTGCAGGAGGGCGTTTCTCAGCCGACGGTTGTTGGTATTGCCATGTTTGTCCAGTACTGTCGCTGCGTATACCAGTGGGCTGGTCATCAGTAGCATCAGAAGGCTCCTGGATTTTGACGCCCCGGTGTGGTTGCCGATATCGGTTGCTGTTTTCGGGTGGAATCCACACGTCAAACGGACTGATTCCAGGGCGGAGTGGTGGACATCGATACTTATTCGAAGTCAACCGGTACGAGAAAATCTTTGGGAAGGACGATATAGAGAGTGGCCTGTAATATTCGAGCCAATAGTCGTCGTAACGTGATAATGGTTCTTTCGGCCGCCGAGGCGGTGGTGGTAACTCTTTCTCTTTCAAGTTCTCTGGAGTGTACCAGCAGATGTAGTTGGGACGTCTTCTGTTCGACCAGGACCTGGGGTTTGCATGGTGCAAGTAGTAGTCGGTGGATAGGTCCCATAACATGGGTTGCCCCTGACAGAAAATGTAATTACCAAGAAAGAGGTTGTAAGCTTCCTGGCGCTGAGCGTCGAGGAATGAGTTGTTATAGTACCGCTTAAAGCTTTCCACCATATCTCGGGAGTGGCTGCTCCACTGGTTAATTTTGCGATATGTCGCCATGGTATTGACTAGATGCGACCCTCCATACTGAATTGCGATAGTATCACCGTGATCATGCCACATGGTGGTGAAGAGATTGACAGCGTGCGTGTCGTATTCCACCGTTGTGCCTTCAATAATACCTAAAGCATGAAGTTGGTGACCCAGTGCGCGTTTCCCAATCACAAACTGCGCAGCGTTGGTTCGATCAAGGCAGTCTATGCAATTCGTTCTTGCAATGCCATTCTGAAGCTGCAGGCCGGATTCCACATCGTAACCATTCTTGAAAAACCCGGTCTTTGGGACGATATCACCTGCAATGTCTTCAAGCATTGCAATCACATCTTGGTCGCGGCTTTTGGCGGCCCGGCTCATATCAAACGGCTTGTAGACGATCTTCTTGTCCGCCGGAAGAAATTGATTGAGGTAATTAATTGCATTGGTATATTCCTTCAAAAGCTTGGACTCCCGTGGCGTTCTCTCTCTTCCCTTGATTAAGTTCACGACGTATACCGGAGCGCCGTATCTCTCGAATAAATTGTCAAAATGAAGAGCAGCCGCAGAGTAAAATGGATCGACTAGATTTAATTCAATATCCGGTTTAGGAGACACCCCGGAATTCTCCTGTGTCCAGTAAAGAGGAATACTCCCGCGATGCTGAACATAAGAAGAATACAAAGGGCTGGCATGAAGGTTTGGGCCCGCAGAATGGAAAGACGTCAAGGCCAACTCGGACACAATTTGCTCAGTTTCAACATCATTAGCAACATATCCTAAATCATTAGCACCGCGCTTCAGAAAGCGAGCTCCAGCAAAGAACCGAGATCGACGGGCGAATATGGTAATGTAGACATGTCGTCCGTATACAGACAGCTTCGCTTGGTCAACATAGCCATGGATGATTGGCAAGCACCATTCCCAAGGTTTATTGAGACTCGACAGCGCCGGATCGAGAAGATGGTTATTCCATATGAACATTGTGTTATAATCTTGCGGAAAGGGACCGGCTCTACCATCCTGGTGAGCCTTGCGTTCCCGGCAGATATTGTGCTGCAGCGTTCGAGTGATGTCATAAGAGTAGCTAAAGTAGAATGAACGTGTAAGGTCGAGGTTATTCAGAATTGCAATATACCTAGCCTCTTCATGATTCTTGTCCGGTTTCATGCGGGTGCTATTTGAGGTGGTCAAGGAAATCAATTCTGTCCCGTCAACCTGGTAGACATAATGACCCCCTAGCATGGCAATTTGGCTCCTCTTGGTCACAAGGAGCATGTAATATGCACCGGTGAACCTGATAAACCCCAGTAATGCCCATGCGCTGCACTTGAGCTTCAGGCCACCAGAGCTCTTATTACCATCGTCAATGGCGTCGAGCAATTGGCTCATCTCCCGCTTGGTATAGACAATGTCATCTTCCGCAACACTCAAATCCCCAGTCTCTGAGGTCCGATCTATCTTCAAAATCCTAAATCGAGTATCGGACAAGTCCATTCCAACCATGTAAAAGCGACTGGCGGTTTCGTATAGGGAAAATTTATGCATGCGGTTTATCCCTTCTTCACTCCCGCCATCATAGAACACAGACCGCTGCTTCTGCGCTGAAGTTGGTGTCGAGCCCCGCTCAAATGACATCGCAATATGAGGGTCTTCATCCTCCCCGTCACCACCTTCCTCGCTCAGCTGTATCCCAGTCGAGGATTCAGCGTACGGTGTGGGCGCGGGAGAAGATCTGTAGTCCCCTTGCTGTTCCGGAACCTCCCGAGGCGTCGGACTATCTGGTTCAGCAGCCTTGTTTATCATGGAGGATAGAGCGGAGGTATCCGAATTCGAAAACGCATTGCTGTCTGTCAGCGAGGGGGTTCTAGAGGGTTGGTCGTCGGCCGCGGCAGGCTCCTCCCCGGAATCTCGGGCGCGAGGCGCATTATTGAAACTCTCCATGGTGGAAACAGAATACTGACGGGAGCCAGACCAACTGTCTCTATAGTTTAGCTGGTCAGTATGGCAATGTCAAGGGGAAACGCGAGAGTCATCAAAACAGGCTATTAACGGAGTCGCGGCCCACGTGATAGATAACGATAAGGATGCGGGACTAGCCCGGTATAGACAGGTGATGTCATCTTGTTTATCATCTAGTTATAAGACAAGAGTATACTCTGTACAGAGTACAGAGAATTTATAGCCATCTGAGTTGGATAGAGAAGAAGGGATATGAGACTGATAATTTTGATACGTTCATATTATTATTATATTGAAAACTTTGGTGGGCGGGATTGTAGCTAGCGATACGACCGGACTCAGCGTAGGGCTCTTGCCTTGGCTGTCAGTCTATACATTCTTACAGGAACACTCCGATGAAAAGCCAGCTAGCTAGATTACAATTGGAGATTATTACTATGAGGCTCAGATGGCAGTAGCTGCAGTATTTTGCTATCTCAGGCCAGGGAATATGGATGATACTAGTACTGGACCTGCTCCAATGAATAAAGACTGCCTTATTCACGGCTAATATAAAAGATTGAATAATCAAAAAGCTTTGTGAATGAAGAAACAGGCCATTTCCATTTGGCGTTATCAATAAAGAGTCAGCATCTGCTGTCAAGATAGTGAAGCCTTAGTCTGGGATCAGGTGGTTGCCTAGGAAGGTATTTCAACCTCCTTTCTTTTCTTCTTCTTCCGTCTCTCTTCTCTCATCTACTATCCACTCTCCAGTATCGGTCCCAACTCTGACTATCTCAAGTCCTGTCATTCAGCAACCGCTACCCACAATGTCTTTCCAGAGAAATGTGCCCTGTACTTTCAACGATTGCCCTCGTCGCTTCAGCTCGGTTGAGGAGATGAAGAAGCACAAGAACAACGAGCCCGAGCACGAATACTGCAGGAGATGTGACCTGGACTTTGAAGACGAGGTCCGTTTCCTGATCCACAAGATCCGAGATGGAAAGCATATCGCCTGCCCTGTCTGTGGGATCGAGTTTCGAAGCGAGGGAGGCCGTGACGGTCATATTCGCCAGGTAAGTGTCTTTACTGGTGCTCAAATTCCTCTCAGTATCTTTTTGAGTAGGTAGCTAATGCTTGGACCTCTACTGCTGCAGAACCATCGTGCTGAGCAAGAACTGGTCTGCCACGGCTGCAAAGACTTCTTCAAGAGTGCGAGCGGATTGATGCGACACATCGAGGATAACGAGTGCAGTGTTATCAGCCAGACCCGTCTGCTTCAAGAAAAGACCAAGAAGCTCATGATCAAGGAAGCCCTGAAGGCTGGTGAGGGAACTCCGAAGCCCGTGGTCCCTGACCCCACCGACTTGGATGACATTGACGGCGGCGTGAAGGTGGACCGTTTGAATACAATCAACCGTGAGGCGATGATGCATCAGCCAAAGCCAGGTCAAGACGATCCCACTGCGAGTGTCGATGCTATGCTTGGCCTGAAGCACTGGCCTAAGCTGCCCGAAAAAGAGAATGCTACCCCAGGCGAATTGATGTCGTTTTCAGATGCCGGAAGCCCTTCCAAGGACAGAAAACAGGGATCTTCGACGGTCTCAGAAGCCAACCAGCAACACCCATCTCGCGGTGGCTTATTCAGTGGCGGACTGCCCGAGGCCGGTGAGACCTTGCGCCTTCTGGACGGTAAATGGGATGCCACCAAGTTCTTCAACTCGTTCACCGGAAAGTACGTCTGTATCTGCGACAGTTCCTTTGCTACGATGAAAGAATTCGAGCACCATGTCTTGATGAAAAGTAAAGCGAAGCGTAACATTCAGTATGTTTTATTCTCTTAGCCTCCTTGGATCGCAGTTAACTTCGCTAACTTATGAGCAGGTGTCCCGGATGCCTTCGTATCTTCAAGAGTACTGCTGCGTTGATAGCCCATTGCGAGTCACCCACTGTGCGGTGCAGTATCAACCAGAACATCAAGTACGGCCAGCTGATCGATGAGCTGAGTGGAGGCGTGATCCAGGCGGCCGGTTATAACGAAGACGGAACCATTAGGTACGAAGCCGGCAAGCTCGACATGCCGAAGACCAAGACAATTGGCGTCGACCTACAGCAAGTGAATTGGTGATGGCAGATATTTCAGTCTGTTTCCTTGCCTTTCTTTATCTCTGTCTCCCCTTTCTTTTCTTTTTTTCCTTTCTTTTTTCTGCCGTTATCCAGCGGACCAATGGGGAAAGGTTCCTATTTGATGACAGTGGACCGTGCTATGGGCTTTTGGTTCAGAGGTGGAGCTGCGCTGTTATTTCTTACAGCAAGATACAATATCGGCAGTATTTAGGTATTGAACGAATGAGATCAACGCTTCAAGGTCAGATTACGTATCAAATATCTGAAACAGGGTATTACTCTGGTAAATTATTCAAAACAACGCATCTAGCAGCAATCCTCGCAGCACTCGAAGCACAACAGACCAGAGCAACTACGACCATCAGCTCCCATCTTATCAAAGGGTCAAGTGAAGGCAGACAGAAAAAAAAACTTACACTCCACAGCAGACATCCCAGCAACCGGCACCACCACGGAGGTTCATCTGCATCGATTCTTGAGGGTTCTATTACTCAGACAGTCAGCAACAGTGTGCAAAACTTTTTAAAAATACATCATTTATAGTTACACCCGATCCCGAACATACCGGCTGCTGAGAAACGACAGGATCAGTAGTCGGGGCAGCAGGAATGGCGGGCTGCTGCATGGTCAAGGTGTTGGGGTCCCAGGTGGTGGTGGGCTGTTGTCGCTGGAAGGACGATTCGTCCTGGTTGGAGGACTTGAACCAGTTGAGGAGACCCATTATAGATTCTTCGAAGCGAGAGAGAGAGAGAGATATATATATATATATATATACAAAGAGTATGTATACCAAAGTATCCCAACGGATGAAAAACAAGGGAAGTATACAGTAGTAGTAGTAGTAGAGGAAAAGAAAGAAAACAGCGCTCCCCGGGCCTTTTAAATTACCGTCAGCAGCTCAGCTTCTCCTGGGATCGGAACGATGGAAAAAGGCACAACCACATCATCTCATGTGACTGGGTTCAGCTGCTCAGATTGGTCCAGCACCACCACCCGGCCCACCCTCTGCATCTCCCGATTCGACCACAATTCTTTTCCGTCTATTCCGTACTTGTTACAGGCTCCCTCCCAAAAGCCCCGACTCTTCCGCCAAGGCAGCCTCGTTTTGCCAGTGGGTCTGCGTGGGAGGCTCGATCCGCAGGGCTGAATGGCTAAGCTTTCGCGCCAAGAAAATGCATTGTGATGCAGTGTTATTGGAGGTTTATGAGGAGGTTCTAAAAGTTCCAGGAATCAAGTTTATGGAATGGTATGAAGAAGGGAGTGCCTGAATTGTAAGATATTGCCTGGGGGGGGAGGGGTGCCAACTGCAGCAACTGTTGAAGATAGGCGGGATATGCAGTGCATATAAGATTCTGCCCGCATTTGAGACATCGGTGGACACGCCAACCCCACAGATACGATTGAGGCCTAATTAACGATCTAGCAGGCACTAAGCCATCACATGACTACTTCTAGCTCCAAGTCACGGGCGCATCCCAAATATGGACAGGTCAGCGCAGCCAGACTGAACCCTCACCACTTCCCTTGCTGCGGGGCGCTGTCACCCGTTACGATTCCGGGAAGCACGGACGCTGCCAAACGTTCCTCGGGATGATTTAGACCGTACGTTTGCTGCATTTGGCTGCGTCCGCCGTTCGAGACGCGGTTGGCTCGTGACTTTTTGTATCATATCACAGATAAATTGTAGTTTTAAGGGTAGTCTGGGTGCCTAGTCTGAGTAACAGTTGGGCAGATGATTCTAGCAATTTTTCAGATAATAGACCAGCCGTGAATGAATCTTGCAGAGCTTGTATTGGTAGGAATCTCGTGACTAAGGATCTGTCCTTTGGCTTTCTGCTGGGCTCCACTTTCCGTCCAACTCGCCTTCATATCTCGCTCAAGCCCAGATCAACGCCTCAATCTCACTATCCTGCGTAGCACTCTCCCCATTCATCATCTCCTCGTTGCCTTCCCTATACCGCCATCTCTTCCCCATAACCTGCTTAAACGTGTTAACATCCATCTCCCCCTTCTGAACCATGTCCGAGAATTGCTTAACAGGCAATGCACCCTCCAACGGCTTCAATGGCACTTCCAAGTCTGGCGCGACAAACAAAACAGCACTCAGACGACGCACACCGGGGACACGACGGACACGGTGTCTAGCTGCGGAAATGCGTCCACCGCTCAGGATGACGGCACACCAGCCAGTCAAGATAACAGTTGCATCGCCAGGGACGGGAACCCAGGTGCCCGGTGCGTTTGCATCTTCGAGCTCGAGACCAGAGGTTCCGTCTTGGAAGATAATGGTAAAGGTCCCGTAGTCCGTATGCGAACCGCATCCATTGTCAGACTGTGGCGCCGCGGTATCGGGGTGATAATCACACAGTCTGAAGTTCATGGTCCAGCCCTGATGCGCTTTCGCCAAATCAACGTCCGCGAGAACACTGAGCGAGTCCAGCACGTGGGGGACGTCGTTGCTAGCCGTGCTGAAGAACTCAAGCACCTCGTTCAGACCGTGGTCCGCCAACAACCGCTGTAGCGGAGCTGGGATCAGGGTGTTCCGCTTTGGCGAGAGATCGATGGTAAATTTCTGATCTGAGGCGGTCTTGTGCATAGCGCTGGTCTTGAGGATCCCACGGAGGGGGTAGGTCGCGTTCAGCGCGGCAGCATCGTGTTGATGGGTGTACAGATAGTCGAAGAGAGCGCGAATGGCCATGAAGGGAGCCTGAATGCCCAGGTCTACGGAGGCAACGCTGGAGTTGGGGCCCAGGAGGCGGATCGTGGGGGAGGCCGGCGCAGTCACATTGGGGAGGACCGTATCAGTGGCTGGGAAGGCCTCAATTGGGGCCGGGGTAGAGGTAACGCCTGCGGTAGCCATGATGCTTGGTATGTGCTCAATTCAGTTCAGTAGTCAGTAGGTTGTAAGGAAGACGGAGAGAGGTCAGGGGATGAGGGGCAGCGACGTCCTTATATGGCCCATTCGGGCGGGGTATCGACTGACGGTTTCCCTTTTGGGGATTTCAGAGGGCAGCTTCTCCAGCATTTTGGGCAATGGCCGGGGTCGATCAGAGCCATGGACACTGCGTCATCGCTCCGTGCGGATAGAGCAGATATTGATCTCTACGGGTTCAATATTAAGAAGTATACCAGAGGGTTAATTAGAGCTCAATGGTTGGCTCCATTGGATATTCTTTGCCATATAGCATGGATTTGGCACTGGCAGCGTGCTGATGCGTGTTGAAAGGATGGATTTTGCTCGGAAGGTAGACATCGTCCGCCGTAAAATGGGGCATGGGATGTTGACGTGGCTGACTCATGGTCCAGCTGAGATGAGAAGTTCATGAATTTTATAGTCATATACATACATACATACAGAGAAGAAGCAATAAGTCCGATTTCTGTTGTTGGCGTCCCCATGGACCGCATCCGGTGCTAACGACATGACAGCGCTTCAAGACAACACTATCTTTGCGCAAAACCTACAGTTCGCATGGGCAATGTAGATCACTTGTGTCATCATTTCCTGGATCTACTCAGCTATTCTGCTTCTGACGAGCATGCATGAGATGGTAATGAGTGGTTGACTCGGTCACAGATTGAGAAGATGACACAAACAGAAGCCAAAGAAGACAACAGACAGGGCTCACAGTCTACTATCGCGTGCAGACATTATGCCATACTGCAAACCAGACATGCTGACATGATATGTATTGGTGCTTAGCTTGGTACATACAAAAATTTTGATATATCATACAAAGATACTGCGGCCTTCGACCGGTCGACCATGTTTGTCTTCAACTTCGATGACCTAGAGGGCTCATGCACGGAGTCTTTTCTAGACAAACGGAGCCAGATCTATTACCCAGGGGTCTGAAATGTCTCATCCCAGCTTCATAAGCGACACCTCCATAGGTCACGATATCCACCCCAGTACCATAGCCTAGACATGCTGAGGCCACTTGCGAAAGAGGTCCGCCAGCTGATCAAAAGGGGCGGTCACCAGCCCCACGGCCGTCTCCAATGGCGGTTTACTCGGTGCGTCGGGATGTGCTCGTGTGGGAAGGAAGATTTTGGTCCAGCTGAATGACCTGGAGAGGTGGCCGCTCTCCTTCCCCGATAGAGCCTCCTCCAACGGGGGGAGCTGATCCATTTCCTCGTCCCGGATACGCGGTCTTAAGTGGTCCATCAAATTGTTGATGGTCGGAATGAATTCGGAATTCGAAGGGTCCAGGCTCTGGAATCTTTTCAATTCTTCCTTGATCTTTTGCCATGGTGTTAGCACATCCACACAACAAATCTCTCGCGGGATTCTTCTTTCTCACGTAATGATTCTCACTCCGACTCTTGTTAGCCAGAGAACCACCATTGTTCACATGCTTTTCCAAGGCAGGATATACCACCAGTTCTTTGCCGACTAGGTTACGAGCTAGTTCCCAGGTGAAAAGATTCTGGAATCGAATTTGCTCATCCCTTTCGGAAGTGTTGATAATACGAACGTAGCAGGCCTCTATCGTCCTATGGTCATCCTTGACGGTGTCACTGATGCGACCTACCATATTTATAGTATACTCGAAGATAAAACAACAACAATATTTGGGGGATATATTCTCACTTGCTTGGGAATCTCATGGGCGAAACTCGCGATACATGAATGGAAGAACCCATGGTAGTCAATTATGTCACCATGGCGTTAAGTCACCATGGCTTTGAAGAAACCATGGTATTAGACGTCAGAGGGCAAAGAGACTTTGTCATCCAGTGCTATCAGACCCAACATAGCAGAGATTAGTACCTTCTTTTTTTGTAGCCCTGTATCTGCGGATCTTCCCGGAATGATCATACTGCCGGAATCTTCGTATGGCAATGATGGCACGTAGCGGAGTGCCATTCGTCGTATTCCCTGGCAATGCGCGACTTAATGGGATGCATACCATCTATTGAGTAATAAACTAGAGCGTCCGCTGGAATTTGTCTAGGAGCGATAAATAAATGTCGACTTGAGAATCATGCTGGATGAGGGTCTGGAAAGTCATGTGATTGCGCGGGTGGTGCAAGTGGATGACTGTAATTTTTACAGAGACCGAGTGGACAGTGCAAGACAAGTAAAAGAACGCAGCATAGAATCCACCAATTATTACCCTACAGCCTTCACAGAAACCCTTAACTGTCTGGAGGAAAAATCCCACAAAGCTGAAGAAAATACTACCGACCAGATCAAAATAATGACCACACAACCACCCACCACGGACCCCGACATCAACGTCCGCCGCGAAGCCGACTTCGTCCGCTTCAAACGCTACGCCGCCCTAACCTTCCTAGTCGCCTCCCCGATCCTCATTGCCCTCCCACCCCGCAAACTCGACCACCTAACCGTACTCCTGGGCGGCGCCTTCTGCGTCTCCGCCAACCACATCACCCACGAACGCACGGGGCGGAGCATCATGGACCGACTCGTGTCGCGACTCTCGCGGGGCACCCGGATCTCCGAGCTACCGAGTGAGCGGGCGCTGGAGATCCAGGCACGGCTGCGCGCGGCGCGCGAGAAGCAACTGCGCGAGGGCGGGTTGTCGCAGGAGGAGGCGGAGAAGTTGCGGGCGAGACAGGAGCAGGACAAGGGCATTGCGGAGAGAGTGTGGATGGGTGGAGAGGAGGAGGGGTGGAGGGAGAGAAGAGTGAGAGAGGAGCAGGAGGCGTTGGCGGAAGGGAGAGGGTATGGGGATCTTATCAGGGAGCATGTTTGGGATGTGATAACGGGGGGGGATCAGTCTGGTAAGAAGGATTAAAAGAAGTCAGTCGTTTTAGGGCTTATGTATATATAAGCACCTATACGAAGTTGAGTTTCTAGAATCACTGGGGCTTTTCCCTTCTGGATGCTGTTTCACTGTCCTAGATACCCACATCCGTTCCCTGATGTCCACATTGAATGACACAAGCCAAAAACACTGGTGGATTGAATCATGGCAAACTGTCTGAAGCAAGTGGACACATCCGCAGTCCATAATAAAAGGACTGGAAATCTCAAGTTTAATAGAGCCGCAACATGCTTGGACGTCATCCCACCGCACGTGGTTCTTCACCGCGCTGACCTAATACAGAGTGTTGTCTAACCCTACCTCAGTTGAACTGCATCAGGTTCTATTCGAATTCTCTGAATTCTCTACTGCTTTACTTAATATCATGGTATCTGAAAAATACCATTTCAATCAGGGAAGACCTCCAGCCACCGTGCACTCAAGCAGCTGGTGATTGATTCAGGAATTCCTTTCGTGATGATTGTTGTTGACTTATACTGCTAGACTAGAATAACCATGGCTCCTTTGAAGTGGTCATTAAGGGTATTTCAAGTATCTACCTATTCAGCAATTGTTGCTGTTGCTGACTGATACCAGGGAGATCTTACAATGAGAAACGATTCCATGAACTTGTTCATTTGAAAGGTGATAAACAAACTATCGTCCCCATACAGAAGAATCACCAAAACGCTGTCCTCCCATTTGGGCGCTAAGGATCAAGGGAAACTTCCTCAGAAGGTAAAAACCTTGGCCAGGACAAGCAACTAAAACAATATGTATGTGTGTGGAAATACAACGTAAGATGTAAAGGTGAAGGTAGCATCGAACCCGGGCCCTGGGTAGATACCGTCCTATCATTCCTTTAGCTAAAGATTTGCCTGGTGTCGTCTGACAGGGTAGTGTGGTTGATACAGAGCGCCATTCAAGAAAACTTAAAGCCGTAGTAGTAAATGATTTGATGTCCAATGTCGAGATGGTTGAATGAGAATATGATGAGATGATGATATGTCCATGCCAGATTGTACAGCCTTGCTGATTGACCACGGCGGTAATGTCGGAGTAAGAGGAAAAGAGGGAAAGAGGGAGTCGGATGGCACAGTCTCCCCAGACCGGCCGAAGAAGGAGTATCAAGGATGTGACCTTCCATGATCAACTCCGTATAATGAAACCAAACCCGAACAGAAGTGAACAGGTTGTCGGTAGTCGGAACGTCGATATCGGTGTTCGTATCGGTTTCGGTGTTGTCGATGCCAGTGTTGACCCGACGGGACTACTTGAGAAGGATCGTCAAAGTAGTGTGGATTACCCGTGAAAAGTTCGGAATCGGGATTTCTTGTTTCTTGTCTGGAGCGGATAAACATCCCATGGTGAATGTGTAAGATTTTTTTTTTTTTGACCCCTTGAAGATAAGTACGTTTCCGAAACAATGCACCCGAAAGCAATGCTCGAACGACGACTTTTGTAAACTCCCAGAGCGGTGCTCGTGGACGTCTGTCAACTCGGACCTCGAAACAGACGGCCAATCTGATTTTCGAATCTTCGTCGACGGTAAAGTCAGTGCATGTTGCCGTGGAACTTGGAGATGCTGAACCCCGTCTCTCACCGACCAAAGCAGACCCGGTAGATGCACCCTGTGGCCATAGAATAATTGCCAGCTGGTCTTGTGGATTAGATTTTTGGTGCCCTTTGCTTGTTTTTGTTCCCTCAATTTTTTCTGTCGGGTCTTGTGGATTGATTGTTTGGTTCCCTTTGCTGTTTTGTCCCCTGTTTCGTTCTTTGTCCGGGTCTTGTGGGCTGATTTTTTGGCGCCCTTTGCTTGTTTTGTTCCCTCGGTTGTTTTATTGTCGGCCCTTGTGGATTGATTATTTGGTCCCTTTGCTGATTTTTAATTTTTGTTGGGTCTTGTGGGCTTAGTCGACTCTGCCTTTTTCTTTTGTCCCTTTCATTGCTTTCCGGGCCTTGTGGATTGACTGTTGGGATCCATTTGCTGTTTTCTGCCCAGGACCTTCGAGGGATGTTCGGTGATGCTTTCTGTTCGGGTCTTTCGGGCGTTGTCCGGTAGATTTTGTTGCCTTTTTCGTTTTTCTTTTCCCTTGGCTCAGGACGTTTGAGGGCTGCTCGGTGGCTTTGGTTTGGGGAACCTTCGAGGGCTGTTGCTTTTTGTTCAGGACGCTTGAGGGCTGCTTGGTGGCTTTTGCTGTTTAGAGGACTTTCTGGGGCTCTTCGGTGGTTTGCTTTTTTTTGGGGGAACTTTAGGCCGACCTTGTTGTTCTTTTTATCATGCTTCTTTTTTTTAATCCTGGACTTTTTGAGCAAGCTTCCTTTGATTGTTTTGCCCTTTTTGGATTTTTTTGTGTGCCCTCGGTGGTATGTGCCCGTAATTGCTTTGCTTGCCCGTGGTTGCTTTGATTGCCCGTAGTTGCTTTGCTTGCCCGTGGTGGCTTTGCTTGCCCGTGGTGGCTTTGCTTGCCCGTGGTGGCTTTGCTTGCCCGTGGTTGTTTTGCTTGCTTGCCCGTGGTGGTTTTGCTTGCCCGTGTTTCGGTGGAGTGGAAGTGGCCCTCTGGTATTGATATCCAACGTTGGTCTGGTGGAAAGGGAAAGGATGGGTGCTTCAAGCCCAGCATAGTTCACAATATGCAACAGCAGTTACCATGATGGCATGGCCGTTGTCAGTCATGGCCTTGTGGGTTATCTGACTTGGTGTTTGTTCCTCGTAGTAGTGGGTTTGTGGTGGTGATGCTTCTTTTTTTTTCTCTCTTTTCTTTTTTTCCCTTTTTTTCCCTTATTTTTTTTTTTTTTTTCTCTTTTTGCTCTTTTTGCTTGCTTCTTTTTTTTTCTTCTTTTTTTCTCTTTCTCTTTTCTTTTCTTTTCCGTCCTGAATTAAAACACATCCGGGTAGGGCTTGTAGGTTTAGTTTAGAAATTAGGGGTGCGACCCATGTTGGCGCTAGTCCCTTTCTCACCGTTAAGGGCGAGTTGCAGCATATACAAAGACTAGGAGGGTGTTAGTATAAGTTGGAAATGCAAGCAAAGGGACAGGAAGACTTACAATTTGCTGCATTTCGACTGCTTGCACCACGAGTTGCTCTCTTGTCTGTAGAAAATAATTAGTAAATTATTCGGGTATCAGATATTAGAAGGTATATTACTTACCGGTTTTCTTTTTCGGTTTTCGACGAGGGGAGGGGCATCGGTCATAACCACGTCTTTATCAATTTCCTAAAAAGTATGTCAGCCATGACAAGATGCAAGAGACCAGAAGAGAAGGGAGAGGGAGACTCACGATGAGTGGAGGAGCGTCAGCCATGTCAATGTCTCCGTCTTCGTCACGTTGGGGACCGGCTTGGGCATGTCCGCCACGGTGGCCGGTGGGGAAACCCCAGTGTCGGGGAGGCTAAAACGAAGTTAGTAACATGCATACATACACACAGGACGAATGGATGCTTACCTGTGTCTGCGCAAATCGCTGATTGTTGTGGAAGCCGTTGTTTCGGTTATTGTTACGGCGATTGTTGTTTTGGCGGGGGCGGTTGTTCTTCCCCTTCACTCCATTCGGATTTTGGTTTTGGTTTTGGTTTTGGTTTTGGTTTTGGTTTTGATTCCGGCCATAACGAGGACCCTGGTTGTTGCGAGCTGCCGGGTGTCTGTTATCATGCCCGTTGTTAAAGTTGGAGCCCTAATTCTCTCAAGTTAGCCAAAATCAGTCTCCTTAGCTCATCACCAGAAAGGAGGTATATCAACTTACCTTCGCAAATGGTAAGTATCGCGATTAGCACACATCGGGAGAAGGGTGTTAAACTTACATTCTTACGACCGAAGCCGCTTTTCTGACTGAAGCCGTTTTTGGATGGATGAGTTCCGTTCGGTCCCATACCCATAGACTGAGTATTCTGAGGGAAACCGAAACCTGGGGCAGTGACCATCGAGTGGGGGAAGACCATCTCGAATATAGCTCAAAGGTAAACGGGGAGAAAGATAGGTGATGGATGTTACGGATACCACTGGCTCTCTGTAGAGATACTCAGTGGGTGTTTGTTAGATGGAGAGAAAGATAAGATGTAAGATGAATGGATGTGTTACTCGTACTCGTCCTAAATCTCTGCGCCAGCTGCTGGAAAATGTATGAGATCTTCCGCGACAATAGGAAGATATACGATGCGTGATTGTTTGGACAAAAAAAGAGCGATTTTCCCGGAGAATCGAGGGGAATTTTATGCCCCTATGGTCTCCAGGCAGCCTTCCGATTCCATGAAGGCAGCATTGTGCTTTCCCGCGGGATACGTTGGAAATACTGGATAAGTGACAGGCGCCAGGACAGCGTAGGCAGAAGAGTAGCATTTTGGGAGACGATGCCGGAAAATATTCGTTTGGAAGTTAATTTGACACTCGAGCAATATGATTAGGGTTCTGTAGCCCGTTTCTGAATGGCATGCGATTTACCTGAGAATTCGGGAAGTCTGTAGGGCTGCCTGGAGTGAAAGTTAATTGATCAATCCAGG
The DNA here is from genome assembly GCA_003004525.2 of Aspergillus sp. MA 6038. Lineage (NCBI taxonomy): Eukaryota > Fungi > Ascomycota > Eurotiomycetes > Eurotiales > Aspergillaceae > Aspergillus > Aspergillus sp. MA 6038. The sequence continues at coordinate 31,212 of PQME02000143.1, read as the reverse complement.
GCCATTGATTGGTGTAAAGATAGTATCGTACCTGAAATGCTCTGTTTCAATCGTTTGGTCACTACTTTCCAATGCAACCTTTCAATCCGCTGCTGCATCTCTCGTCCCGGTCTCCCGTCTTCTCTTCTTGGGTCTGCTAGCTAGTGACGAATTGCTCTCGAATGGCGCAAAGCTATCTCTGTCCCGTTTCCTTTTCCCAGACCCTGCGTTTCTTTTTCTCCGTTGTTCTTCTTTGATTTCCAACCGGCGCTGCACTTCCTCCGAAATGTCCTCGGTCTCAACAGGTTCTGGAGTTCCGTTGTGCGTGTCCTCATTGTTATTTTGTGGAATTAAATCCAAGCGTTTCCGCTTATGCGAGCGACCCTCGTGTGCTTTGTCTGGTTCTAACCCGACTGCAACGCCATCCGCTGTTGCCTGACTGAGCCGTGGCCTTTTCTTTGCCGTGAGCTGGCCGGTCGTTGCGTTCTCAGTGTTGATATTTTGTGGCATGTTATCCGAACCATTAGCTCCTACTTCGATGTTAAAGATAAATATTTAGTACTAGATCCATTTAAATCGGATTTGAAACACTTAGAAGGTTTCTGGGCGACTCACTACCAGCCTGCGTACAGACATGTTAGCCACGACAAAACACGTGATATGGAAGGCAACCAACATACCATCTGCTTCTTAAGCACACGGAATTGCGACAGTAACCTATTCGTCCTCTCGAGCATAGACGTTATCGCAGCCGACAAGTCTCCGTCCGACGAAGTAGAGTCCTTCGTAGAACGTAACATTTCCAAGTGCGACGACAGAACTGCCTCATGCTGGGAGCATATCTGCTTCTTCTGTTAACTAGTCCCTTGACCAGAGCTCCCGTTGGGGCAACACTCCGGATCCCTTTCCCACTCACTCACTCACCTTGGACCACGAAAACTGTCCGTTTTCTGCACCGGGACCTGGCGGAGGAGCACCAGTCCTAGCTTCATCCTTGGATTCTTCGACAGAAGGATTCATTATCGCTTGTTTAACTAGAGACAGCCCATGGACTGCAGATGTTCCGGGAGTAGCGGAGAGGTGTGGTTGGATTAAAGCCGCCTCCGCGGTGAATGATCGACGGACTCGATGCTCCACGCCAAGCCTGTCCGCGGCCCGCTGCCGAGACCAATGCAGGTACATGGAGGATGATGCTACACAGGACCGGATGTGTAGAATACAATGGCATTAGGGGCTATGCTGGCTTGGATACTCATTATATATATAACAGATGAAACGTTTCTAATACTCAGCCTATTATGGGACATGTAAAATCCAGATGCGCCAGTTCAATCGCTGATTCCACCATGGTACATCAATGAAACGCCATCCCGGGTGTAAAGATTCAAGTCAATAGTCAAGTACAAAAAGATACCCAATCATGCCCAATGCACCATACATTCAATTACCATGCGCCAGGATCAAAATCGAAGCGAGACAGGTCCTTCTGTGCGTCCTCCGCATCCTTCTTCGCTTTCATTCTCATGTAGAAAATAGGACAGTCTCGGGAGGAACAAATCACCTCACAGTGCAGACTTCCTTGACAACGTTGGCATTGCGTCCACAGTCGACCAAATCGAACCTCGAGGTCCGACACTTTAGACAATGTTTTCGTATACAGCTCGCCAAGACGAGGGCGGCAGTTTTCGCAGACGGCCCCTGCCATCTCTTCTTTGCCCGAGAGGGGCTTCTTGCACCCCATACATGTCTGTGTTTTCTTCGCAAACTTCATGAGACCTCCCAGCGATGGAGCCGCAACGGAGATAGAGCGCGTGTGTTCTCCAGTAAGCAGCTGGTTTGCTTTCTTTTCGCCTAGTATGGGTTCGAAAATACGACCAAGAGGGTTTGCCAACTGATTGTCGAGATAGTATTTTGTGTCAATAGGGATGTTGTTCTCGAGGACGAAGATTGGATCTTCCGACTTCTCGTAGTTCTTCGAGCCTCCAGCTCCTTTAACAATGACATATGCGACACGGTCACCAAGCGTGGGAGCTGATCCTGCATCGCGTTTACGCATGCGCTCTGCCAGTTCGACGTGTGCTTGTTTAGCCGTGTAGTCTGATTTAGAAAGCGCCTTTGTGATCACCAGTTTCGACATATCGACTTTGTTTTGGAGAAGATCTGAGATGGTATCTTTGACGTAGCTGAACATGCAGGTCAATATCGTAACGCGTGATGAATCTTTCCAAGGTTCACTTACTCTTGTGCAGCGTCAATGTTTCGGTCAATCAAAATCTTGTGCAGCACTGTTTCGATGACATTTTGTACCAAGAGACAGTTATCTCTGCGAACAGTCTCGATACCTTTGGTGTCCATCTTGTCGAACTTCTTTGGATTCGTCCAGAAGAGCCCCGCATATCGCTTCTTGTTAATTAGGAGATACGGGAAGTAGACCTTTTCGAACTCCAGCTTGATCGGCTTGATAAACTTGGACGAGACGTATTCGGAAGCTTCTTGTCCAAGCCTCATAGCCTCCTCCAGTTCAGACACGCCAAATTTCACCATAACCGAGTCAGTGTCACCGTAGATAACCTTAGCATCATGAGAATAACCATTGGCGATGGTGTATTTAGCCTCGACTTCTTGCTTCGTTTTCTCGATCATTTGGCGACCATAACTGGTTGTGCTACTAGCGATTGGCAGACAAGGCAGTTTTCCAACCGTCGCGCCAGTAAGACCGTAAACACTGTTTGCGCTGACCTTAAGAGCAAGCTGTCTTCCGTTCAGCACTGCTTTCTTAAAGGAGTCTGTCTCCACCCCAAGTTCTTTCTTCGCGCGCTTTCTCGCAGAGAGCAATTCTTCGAGAATCTGCGAAAGCAGACCTTTGCGGACTTTCGAGGTGCAGAACATGTCGCCATTGGGAGTGACGATGTAGTCTTCATCTTTTTTTAACCCAAGCTTCTCCACACTCGCCTTGTTCAACAAAGTGGTATAACAGAGATTATGCGCTTGAATGATAGAAGGATATAGGGAAGCAAAGTCCAGCGTCGCAATGGGTACACCGTAGTAGCCCCGGGTCGGCTCAATGACCGTGGCACCTTCATAATCCTGCTCATCGGTCGATTTTGAATTCGGAATAACGAGTTGTTGCTCCAAAGCCTTCCGGAACAATTGACTGATGAACTTGACTTGTTGTCCTCGGGAGAGGAGGAAATTAAACGGTACACCAGTAACCCTTGCCATCTCGGTATAATTCACCAGACACATTAACTTATCCATCAACCGCTGCGGAAGATATGCATCCTTCAAGCAGTAAACAGCTAAACGACGTCTCGAATCTGGAGTTCCGTTGAATAACTCGGTGATCATCGTATGGTGGACGTCTTCTTTCTGTTCACCTAAGAATTCAAATGAGACTGAGTTCAGGGTGTAACTGCGGAGATGGTGATCTCGCTGGACCAGTTGTAGAAGATCAAGCTGAATCCGGCCGTTCGTATTAGTTGATTTGGTGTCACGGTTACCCATCTGTTTACTGGAAAAGTTGGTCTCCTTGGCTTGGGATTGAACCCCATTCAACCTCGTCCAGTAGGGAAAACCACCGCACTTGAGGTGCCTCGCTCGGTCCAAAAGGTAAGGAAAATCGAAGTTAGAAATGTTATAGCCGATGATCACATCCGGGTCGACCTTGTCCACGAAGTCACGCCAAGCCATAAGCATTTTCTCCTCCTTGTCGAATTCCAGTACTTGCGTGTTGACAATCAAACTGCATGTGTCCAGGACGAACACATTTCGCACGAAAGGTTTCGATTCACCGTATCGAGTGACGACGTTCGCGATTTGAATCACTGGATCACAGTTTGGTTCGGGGAAAATGCCTTTTCGTCCAGCACACTCGATATCAAATGACAAAACGCGGAGGGGCGCCATTTTAGCCCACTCGTCGTTGGGTGGATGTGAGATAAGGTCATGGTAGTCGACACTAGCTTCAATCTGGCAGGTTGAAATCTTCTCACGCGGAGAGAACAGATGATACTTTCCTGCCTTGGCCTCCACCCAGGACATACCCGCGATGTCTGTATCGATCATAAACCTCAGCAGGTATTGGATATTGTCGAAGGTCAGGATCCCGGTATCCGAGTTGCTCCATAATCCCTTATAGTTCAAGCTTTGGCCGCCGCCGTTTTCCAGCGCACTGCGCACCTTGCTAATGAATTTGGGTTCCGTAACGGTGATCTTCAGGTAGTAACTTCTCTGGTTCCCTTGGAACCCGTAAATGTTCTCCCTCATCGTTATCTGGACCGATTGAATAGCAGGCTGGAATAGACCCAGCTTGCTCTCAAGGAATGCCCGGTAAGGTCCGCAATCGTCCTTCGTAAAATTGACGGGTGCGGCAATGTAAAGGTAATGATGGAATCCGGTAACATGGAGCAAAACAGATTGGCCGACCTATGCAGTTTGTTAGCGAACGGACAAGATATCCCAAAAGCAACGACTATACCTCTGTAACGCCAAAGAGCCGAATGGCTGTCTTGCCACCCATTATTGTCCCTTCCTCCGCATCGATCTGTTGAAAGCAGACGTTCTCCTTTTTCGGATCAAATTCGCCAAGGGGCGTCGCTCCCATTGTTGGTCTTTCTCAGAGTTCGAGTCTCTCAACCCGGTGATATCCTGGGTCAGTTTTTCCAAAACCTCCTCTTCAAACTGACTCTTCTGCGGCTGGCTTGAGTTAGGCACCTTTCGTTGGCTGTTCTGGGACGCCGAACCGATCTTAACGGTGGCCTCTGCCTCGAGTTTACGCTTCTTGATAGCAGCTGGCGTATTCAAGGGACTGCGGGGGTTGTTCGTAGCATCACCCAGAACCCGCTTCTGGGGCATAACGACGGCTTCAGGCATCGCGGCAAGGCATAGAAAGAAACCCTGACTCCCTGGTATACAGTCAATAGAACAGTGGGAATGGCAACTCGAAGAGATATCAAATCCGTCCCATTGATGAGTGTTGCATGGATGGGACTGTTCTGTCGCGGGCAACAACGCCCCTTCGCGTTCGCGCCTCGACGTGACGCTCTTTACGCGTGATACGGTCACGTGCCATCAATGACGCAAAGATTCACAGAGCGTGGTGAGGTCTTTAGAGGCTTTCTTTCATTGTGAACATGGTCTCCATGTTGAAAGAAACTGACGGAATACGTCTGCCGATTATGAAGTACAGATGAGGATGAAGTGACGAAGAACCCGTAAATTTCCAAGGCATAAGAAATAGGTGCCTTACTGCCTGAGGACACAAGGCATACATCTGAGTCAGAAAACCATTTTCAACTTCAGATTGACGATGTACAGAAATCCATTATTGCTCTCTGTAACAAATAAGGGTCTTTTTTGCAACACAAAGAAGAAGTGCAATGCAATCCTCATTTTTTGCGTGAATCTCTCAAGGCCCATTCAGCCTCATGGCATGAATACAACCTGCCAAATGGCATCTAGAAACTGATGGAAACAAGGCTGACGGACACCTGCTCTAAACAGCCAACTATCAACATTCTGGCATCTTTTGCAAACCAACATTTAATTCTGGAAACACTACGCGAATTTTAAGGCCCTGGACAAGCTGTGTGTCGGTCTCGTTCATTTGTTGCAGTAATTCATACAATCTACCGAAAATCAATCACGCCCCAGATATTGGTCTCCCTGGCTGGTTCCAGGCAATATTGGTCTTTTTGAGTTGAAAAAGGATATCTCGCCGGTCCTTTTGCTGTATTGTCAGGGCCATCCCTCCCTGACTCTTGTTGAGAGTCGATCCCGATGATACCCGTTGCGCTTCTCGACGCTTAGCTCACTCATTGCATGGACCATGTCAAGATCCGAATCAGCTGCAGATATCTCTTCATCCGACTCGCAGAGTAGCTCAGATGAGAGCAAAAATGGTGTGGTTACCAGCCCAACCTATGGTCATGTGAATGTTGCAGCTCAGGCTACTACCAAAGGCGCCAAAACACCTCCGTATATAGCAGATACCGAGCAGGGGCCGCACAATAACCTTTCTCGTCACCATGAGGTCTCGGGCTCTGCAGGTGTACCAGATGTCGATACTGGAGGCCATGCCAACATGATGACCGCTGCGCTATTGGAGTTCTATTGCTTAAGCCGAGCCGCAGATATTTTGAATTCCCAGGAAGGCTCACGTGGGAGCTTCACGCGCGAATCACCGGAGGTTAAATATCTAGGCAAGAAGATGTATGGCTTCAAGTCGCAGTTTCTCTCATCCCATGGCGTATTAGCCGCGGGTGTTGACCAAGAAGAGTTGGGAGCGACGCGACAGTATTACCGTGACAACCTTGACTTGCTCGGTGCTTCTGCTCTAGAAGGACTAGATTTGGACGATCGTCACGTACAGCAGCCATCTAGCACTGGGGTGAGGGACTTGACTTTGGCTTCCAGGCGCCCAAAGAATGTGCAGCTTCTGACTGACACCACCTATACGGGGCTTGAGGGATCGACAGACCAAAGAAACGAAATCTTGGGTCTTAAACAGTTCGCCAATTCAGGCCCCATAAACCCATTGGAGGATATCCGGTTGGATATGAGGAAACTTCCTCATCGAGTGCTGCCCTTTTCCGGAAGTTCTCCAGTCGGGTTTCCCCTTTTCAACTCTCAGCCACAATCGCCAATGAATTCACCGTCTCGCTACGCATCGGAATTTTCAGAAATGGGTGTGCTGGGCCGGGGATCGTATGGGGAAGTATACCACGTACAGAATCATATTGACGGACAGAGTTACGCCGTCAAAAAGATCCCTCTAAGTCAAAAGCGACTGGAGCAATTACAATTCGGTAAACACAACCATCTTGAGACGATTATGAAAGAGATTCGAACTCTCGCTCGATTGGAGCATACGAATGTTGTCCGATATTATGGTGCTTGGGTTGAGCAAGCACATCACTCAGAGCACGTTCAGGAAAGCCAACAAAGCTCTCTTGAAATTGATCATGAAGAAAGCCAGAGTAATCTGTTGAGCCATGAGTTCACGGATAACCAGAGCTATGGAATTGTCTTTGAAAATTCCCAGAATTCGATGGCCGAAACTCACTCGGGCTCGATGTATATAGAGGCCTCCCATTCTGAATCGACCACTGCTTCGCGCCAATCTAGGAAATCCGTTGGCCGCAGTGCCGAAACCGAATCTGTTTCTCGCGAATTCAGTATCCAGTCTCAAGGCCAGCTGTCGACCTTTGGCGGGACCGATGGTGATATATTTAGCGATGGTCTGAGTCGCGGCCCTACGGACATGCAGGTGCAACGAAGGTCCCGAGGCGGTTCAGGCGTACCCGCCGTTGTCCTTCACATTCAAATGTCACTACACCCGATATCACTTGGGTCATATTTGAATCCACAGCCTAGCGAGAAGGGAAGAAATGACCTTTCGTTGTCACGACGCCATTGTTATCATCTGGTGCCATCGTTGCGCTTGATGCTGAATATTATCTCCGGTGTTGAGTATATCCATTCGAAAGGAATTGTTCATCGGGATCTCAAGCCAGCAAACATTTTTCTATCATCTCCTGAAAACGGTCCCATAGAGACGTGCCGCTCTTGTCGAAAGCAACCAGATTCGGCATACTCATATTGTCATCCTCGGATCGGAGATTTTGGGCTCGTCGCCGATATTTCACATCTGGACGACGGTTCCCCAAAGGACGCTGTATCGTCGCAAAAGGGTCCGAATATCAACCAGGTGGTTGGAACCGAATTTTACCGACCAGCTATAGACAATAACGACTTCGGTGATTCTACACAGTCAGAAGATTCAGCAGATGGCCAATCATTCTATGCCATTGATGAGAAACTCGATATATACGCCCTCGGGGTGATCCTATTTGAACTCCTCTACCGCCTGAATACGAAAATGGAGCGCCAGCTGGTACTGAGCGAGCTGACTCGAGGCTCCAGCTCTTCGTCTTCGGCTGGTTTCTTTGCAGAGCGGACAGTTTTTCCGCCTGACTTTGCAAGGAAAGTCGATATGGGACACCTGATGCTGGACGATGGGATGTCCGTTGGTGAGTCGGTGATGGCTTGCATTAGGGGTATGTTGGACCCGCGGCCTCAGAAGAGATGGCGCTGTTCAAGTGTCAAAGTGCACCTAAGGAGAATCCTGATCACGACTGAGAGAGCATAGTGTTCATGGTGGATGAGGTATCTACACCCACATAATAATTTTGCATGTGGTGGAATGCATTCCATTGATGTTGGTGTTATTATCACTGTATCCATACCCTACTCGCCCCTTCAAAAAAAAGAAAGAAAAAAAAACCACTATATACTCTACTCTATAAATACCAACGCAATCCATATCAATGCCATCATCTATTCCAACTTGAGTACATTCATGCTATGAGGGTAAATGCTCTGCTTGGTCTGATTATTGATTTCCTTTTTGGTCAATTTCCCGCGGTCCTCGGTCTAAGCTTATTCCCCGCATAACGCCTATGTCCCGATAAGATAAACACCGACCTTTTTAAGAACAACCACATTTATGCCTTAGTTATTGTGTCAACAGCATCATTATCTCCAAATATAACAATCATTAGATGACCACAATGGCACCCCCAGAGCACTTTCCAAAAGCCCCTTACAGCGAACCTCTTCTCCCCCAACTCGACGTACAAAACCCCTACTACACCAGTCTGCATCATAACCTCCGCGCGCATGTCCGCTCCTACGTCGAAACGTCGCTACTACCGTACGTCCAAGAATGGGAAGAAGCAGGCCAAGTCCCCGAACCCGTGCGACGCCGACACTGCGAGCTCGGGTTTGGCATTGTGCATCCATTGACCACGCCCGAAGACGCCGGTGGTCTCTCGCTCCCTGGGAACGTGCCGCGCGACAAGTGGGATACGTGGTGCACCCTCATAGTCACGGATGAGCTGAGCAGGACGGGGTGTGTCGGGGTGGTTTGGGGTTTGGGGGGTGGGAATGCGATTGGGTGTCCGCCGGTTGCGAAGTTCGGGACGCCGGCGCAGAAGAGGAGGTGGCTTCCTGCGGTTGCCAGGGGGGACATCCGGTTCTGTCTGGGAATTACGGAACCTGATGGTTTGTGTAACCCAGTCTATTTGATGCATTTCTTTTTGGCGCCGTGCTGACCTGGAGTGATTTCATGTAGCTGGGTCGGACGTTGCGAATATTCAGACCACTGCGAAGCGGCAGGGAGATCATTATGTAGTCAATGGCGCGAAGAAGTGGATTACCAATGGTATCTGGGCTGATTATTGCACGGCTGCTGTTCGGACCGGAGGGCCGGGCAAAGGGGGTATCAGCTTGCTGGTCATCCCCTTGAAAGCCTCTGGGGTTACTCGTCAGCGGATGCATAATTCAGGAGTGAATGCCAGTGGTGAGAGACAATTTGCGCCACTTGCTTGATGAAGTATAAGCTGATGTATATTCAGGCTCAACTTTCATCGAACTCGACGAGGTCCATGTCCCTGTTGACCATCTGATTGGAGAAGAGAACAAGGGCTTCCCATTGATCATGTCAAGTGAGTAGTACATGCCATTGATGCTTTCGCTTCCGTGCTAATTGAAATCTAGATTTCAATCCTGAGCGCCTCACTCTGGCCTGCGCATCTCTCCGACTGTCCCGCGTGTGCGCCGAGGATGCTTTCAATTATGCCATCCAACGCGAGACCTTTGGCTCTCCTCTGATAAAAAGACAAGCCATTCAGTCCAAGATATTCAAATTTGGTCTGATGATAGAGCCTGCCTACGCATTCATGGAGCAGCTCGCACACATCATCGAACTCACCAAGGGCCGACCCACAGATAATGTCAGGATCGGTGGCATGACCGCCCTACTCAAGGTGATGTCTACCAGAGCGCTTGAGAAGAGTGTCCGTGAGGCACAACAGATCATGGGTGGTGCAGGGTATAACAAGGCAGGAAAGGGGGCCCGGGTTGAGCAGATTAGCCGGGACATGAGGGTCCATGTTGTTGGGGGTGGGAGTGAGGAGATTATGATGGGGCTTGCATTGCAAGAAGAACTTAAGGGTCTTCAGACTAGACGGAAGGTGTTGGAAAGTCGGGAGTCGAAGGTGTGAAGATGTAAAAGGAACTCAAAATCTGCATTCAATATATATATTGCCTCTTGATGACCTCAGTTAGACCGTGCATATACGACATGCCTAGAATCTTGAGAAGGGCAACCTTTCAACCCTGTCAGCGCAAAGAACCACATACTACTGGAAAGAGAACATACCATTTCCCCCTTAGTGTAATCACCGCCCAGTTATTACCATCCTGATCTGTCTCCTTGTCCACCTTCGTCGAGAACGAGATCGCACTCATTATCCCATCTCCGAACTTCTCATTCAAAACCGCCTTGTACGCATACCCATAATTCTGCACGATTTCATACAACCGATAAATCAACGGTTCCTTCGGCGGCATCTCCACTGAGCCACCCCGATCCGGAAAGCCACTCAACTGCTCCTCGAGAAGGGGCTTAGCGACCCCAAGGATGGAGGAGAGCTTCTCGATGTCTTCGGGAGAAGCCTTGGCCTGGCCGTAGAAGATAGCAGCCACGGCGACTTCACTGCGGCCGACATGCTGGGCAATTTGCTCGAAAGAGAGCTTCTTGGCCGCTTTGGCGCTGAAGAGGGTCGTGGAGGAGGCGGGGAGATTGGGGTGTTGTGAGGTCTAGATCGATTGGCCCTGTTAATCTGGATGTGACTCGGATTGGGGGCCACTCACATCGAGAGTTGCGAGGGACATTGTGCCGGTTTAGTCGTTCTACAAAGCGTACTGCAACGGTTGTTTCTGTATGGAGGACTTGCTGGTAAGATATTCCCTGCTTCTGGTCCTCCTTTATACCCGCTAATGAGGGGATGTCATGTTGACTTCATTGTTGGAGAAGCTGTCACTGATTAGGAAGTACCGGTCTTTACCACGGCCTGCGGGGTGCGGGGCAGCGTAGCTGGTATTATACAGAGTACGGATGATGTTACAGCCTGTATTGTATTGTTTGCAGCATCGAGAATAAACAAAATATATCAACCTCTGTTACCCTCATTTCGCATTTTCGCCTTCGGACGTGGAATGATTCTGGCCGACGGGTGGCTGGTGCCGATGTCATCGCTTCTTCCCAAACAGGCAATATTGACTGTACAGCCACCGCAGCCACACTTGGCCTCTTGACCTTCGACTTCTCATTCGACTCGAAGCTCCGAACAGGAACACAGACGCAGAGAATAGAAACCGGGGTGGAATTTAAGTCTGCTCAGCCACTGCTCTCTCTGGTTAGCCTTCCGTAATGCGCGGATATACAGCCAGAACGTGGCAGCCTGTCGAAGCTCGAAGCGGGGCACGTTGTCCTCATAAGCCTCCATAAAAGCCTCGTCTTTCTCGCTTGTCTTCTCTCTAGATATTTCTCTAGCCAGATCTTCTATTACTACACGCTACACAGACTCGTCACGTTTTACTTGCACCGAACATATTGTCAGTGACATGTCGCAACAAGATAATAACCTGGCCTATGGCCATCACTACTCGCAGGATACGGATACGGCACGCAGTGGGGAAGGTGCCGGCACCAGGGGTCTTGGGGATACGTTTAAGAAACTGAGGGACACATACAAGGGCCATCATTCGCCGCAGCCAGGGCAGGGTCAGCCACAGGGCTACAATCCTGGAGGACAAAATCATCTTGGCAACCAGAGTGTACATGTCCACTGAACCTTGGGGTCTAACTCGATGTGAAACCATTGTGACTGACATAGATTACTGTTTTAGGGCTACCCTCAGCAATATCCTCACGGACCCCAGAACCAAGGCCCGCCTTCGACGCACCATGATCTCCCGTACCATGGAAAGCCCCCGAAGCAGGATAAGGTTTCCGGGATCCTGGGAAAGCTGCAGGGTGCGGTGGCAGATATCGGATCGGATGTTGCCCAACGCCTAGGAACAGCGATTGATCCACAGGCATATGCGGAATATGGACAAGTAAAACCAGATGACCTGCCATTCGCAAGTTTTGCTCCGCCGCGACAGGGCAATGATGTGAAGTGGTATGTCGATGGGTGCAGCTACTTTTATGCTGTTTCCAAGGCACTGGAGGGCGCAACAGAGTCAGTCTGGATTCTGGGATGTAAGTCTAATCTTTGTGTAAAGTGCCGGTGGGGGAGGAGGTTCCTAGCTGACAGTGAACTAGCATGGCTTTCTCCGGAGTTGTATCTTCGACGGCCACCTGCAAAGAATGAGCAGTACCGACTGGATCGAATGCTTCAGAAGGCGGCACAGCGCGGGGTGAGGGTTAATGTCATCGTCCACGATGAGGCGGGCCAGAGCTCGAGTTGTATGTATATCCCTGGAATCAAGGAAGGTCTGTCTGGGTATGACAAAGGACTGACATATGACCTCCCAGCATTCTCGTCCCATACGGAGCAGCATCTACAGAATCTCCATCCTAATATCGCAGTATTTCGCTACTCAGACCAGTCACCGAGTGCTGTTTCCTGGGCACATAATGAGAAGCTATGCTTGATCGATGGCAGAACCGCCTTCATTGGAGGACTCGACATGTGCTTCGGATGCTGGGATACCAACCAACACGCCCTTTCCGACGTCCATCCCGCGAACTCTGAGACTGTCTTTCCAGGACAGGACTACAAGAATGCCCGGGTCCTCAATTCACAGGATGCTACACGCTGGGAGCAAAACTACCTTGATCGGAACTTTGCTCCTCGTATAGGATGGTCCGATGTCGCTGTGGGTTTGCAGGGTCAAGTTGTCGATGATTTGCGACGGCACTTCGTGGAGAGGTGGAACTTCATCTATGGTGTGAAATATGAGGCTCGTAAAGACCCGAAATACTCGCGACTTTCGTTGTATGGGCGTCCAAGCTCGTCGATTAGCCAATTTCATCAGCCTCAGCAGGTTGGTGGGCAGCAACAACAGCAGCAAACTCAATATCAGCAGCCTGAGTACCAGCAGCAACAGTCGTCGCCTCAGCAGCAACCTCAGCAACAGGCCCAGTATCAGCAGCCTCCGTACCAGCAACAGCAGTCGTCGCCTCAACAACAACAGCAGCAAACTCAATATCAGCAGCCTGAGTACCAGCAAGGGCAACCGCAGCAGCCCCAGGCTCCATATCAACAGCCTCAATACCAACCGCAGCAGCAACATCAGCAGTCACCAGGTTCCTCATACCAGCCATATCGTCCAGGAAACACTTCGGAGCATGCACCATCTCCTCCAAACGCTAGCAGTCCAGGCGCCCCGAGTTACCAATCTCCTACGCCAAGCTACTCTCCCAACCCGGCGCAATCATCTCAAGGCACTACTCAGGGATACACATACACAGGACAATCATTCCCCCCTCCGCCCCCTGGGCCTCCACCAAACCTTTCCAACAAGCCGAACCAGCCCCAGACGCAACAAAGCCAAAACCAAGGGCCCTACTTCTTGCCACCTCCCAACCATGAGTCTCAGTCTAGGAGTATTGAAGACTACGAAGGCACCCGTGGTGAAGGTGACATGGACAGAGGTATACCTTTGCCTCGTCGCTTCAAGAAGGATGACTTGACCCAATACGGCAACGTCCTGCGCGGACAACTGGCTGGTCAAATTCACCAATACCAGGATCGTATTACTTCCCTTGGTAGACCACTGGCGCGAGGCAACATGTCTTGTCAGATTGTACGCAGCTGCGGCAAATGGAGTCACGGTTCTGACCAGGAGCATTCTATTGCAGACGCTTATGCGGCTCTCATCCGCAGCAGTGAACACTTCATCTATATTGAGAACCAGACCTTTATTACAGCGACAGGCGACTCCCAGAAGCCAGTACAAAACAAGATCGGCGCTGCGATTGTTGAACGCATTCTGCGCGCAGCTCGGACGGGCAGGAAGTACAAGGTAATCGTTGTGATTCCGTGCTCGCCAGGCTTTGCGGGAGATTTAAGCGACCTGTCTACTTCGAGCGCTCGCGAGATCATGGAGTTCCAGTATAACTCGATCAACCGGGGAGGGAATAGCATCCTGGAACTGGTTGCTAAGGAGGGGTACAACCCGATGGACTATATCCGGTTTTACAATCTCCGTAACTACGACCGTATTAACATCAGTCGTCCTATGGTGGCAGCGGAACTGGAAAGTACCACGACGGCTGGTCCAGGCGGTTATGGTCCAGGCGCTTCTCGAAGTGCGTTTGACCCAACGGCCCCGTACCAGCAGCCCCAGGCCGTTGCCAACCCAGCGCCTGGTGTGAAGCCATCATCGTCTGGCCGATGGGATAGCGTGAGCGAGTGCTACATGCTGAACGGAGAAGATATTCGCAAGGTGCCGTGGGATGGTCCGAGCGAGGCTGAGATAGATGCGTTTGTCACGGAGCAGCTCTATGTCAACTCCAAAGTTAGTTGAGCTCTTACTTTGTGTTTTAGTGCCACAGACTAACAACAGCACAGGTCATGATTGCTGATGACCGTATTGTCATCTGCGGATCCGCCAACATAAACGACAAGTCCCTGTTGGGAGAACGCGACTCGGAGATTGCAGTCATCGTCGAAGATTACACTCCAATTCCATCCGTCATGGATGGCAAACCATTCACTGCAAGTCGATTCGCAGCATCCATGCGTCGCGAACTGTTCCGCAAGCATCTCGGCCTCCTCCCACCCCAAGACCCCCAGAGACCAGTCGCCAACTTCGATCCCGTGGGTGTGCCCAACGAATTCGATCCTGAAGCGCCAGAAAGCCGCATCGTCGCCGACCCCCTAGCAGACACCTTTAACCACCTCTGGAACTCCCGCGCGAAAACAAACACGGAAGTCTTCCGTAAAGTATTCCACGCCGTCCCCGACGACAGCATCCGCGACTGGGCTACCTACAAGGAATTCTATGGATACCTCTTCCACAACGCGGACAAGCAGGCCTATGGACAAGGAGGGGATAGCGCGCCGGCCAGATACAAATATGGGCATGTCGTGCGCGACGATTTCCCTCCTGGACCCGAGGGCGTGAAGCAAGTCAAGGAACTTCTTGGCCAGGTGAAGGGTACGCTGGTTGAGATGCCGTTAATGTTTTTGATCCAGGAGGATATTGCGAGGGATATGGCACGGTTGGATTTGGCAGAGTCTACGAATACTTGATTTTGGTTCACCCTTTGGTTTTTCATATTACTTGTCTACTTTTTCTCTGCCTGTACCCGAAACGAGGAGCTGAATTCTCATCCAGGGTCTCTGCGTAGTAGCTTTAATTATATTCTAAGCTTTGAAGCTCAGGAAAGAATTTTAATTGACAGGTCAGGCAAGCAGAGGCAAGCAGAGGCAAGTAAACCAATTTGACTCCCATCAGCACACATCTGTGCGATCTGCTTGAAGACCTTAGACCAGAGGCATCCATTGAGCTACAAAAGACACAGAAGACACAAGAGAACACAGTACCAGCTTGAATATACGCAGGCATGGTTTGATACTGCTTGCCACGGTGGAACATGACACTAGTCTTGCGGCTACACAGGTGGTGACCAGCCAGTCTCTCAGAACCCAATCCGTTTATCACATTCAGATTCATAACAGGATGAGAAACAAAGCGCGAGTGTCATATAATCCGGTTTCAACGTCTCTCCCACTTTTCTTTATATGAGTTCTTTCAATATCTCCAAGATTGCAGTCGCCCGTATTGTCTGGAAGAACAATAGCAAGCGCTTTAACAGGTGGACATCTGCAGAGGCACTGAACAATATCTGAACGGAGTCTGTGCCAAGTGAAATATAGTCATGCGCTTATGATAATATCAAGCAGATTATTCTCGAGTGTATTGTTCGGTATACGAAGTCAAACCCTAATGAACGCCGGTACCAAGGCCCGGAGGAAGATCCCATCAACAACTGCCCATTATTCCTGACAAGAAGAATATCTCGCCTATCGTATCCTTTCATTCTGCACACGAAGTGGGATATAGATCGAAAATGCAGCAGAGGACAATAGCAGCAGTGCACCTCGTGTCGAGAACAATACCAAACCAGCGATGCACGGCAGCAGAGAGATAGCCCTAACAAAGGGCCGAGATCGTATTGTCCTTCAGCGTCTGTGTGACCATTTGCATTGTTCTACTGCGATCACGAAGTGCATGGTCCATGACGAGGTCTCTCTCTTCTGACAGACGGCATGAGATGGCTTCTTCCGTCTTCTCTTCTTTCAACATCGAGTGATCCAAGACTGTCTCTTACGGTTCCTTTCTCTCTGACCTCGTTTTCTTACGATTGTCTCCGTGTTTTTCCTTTGCCTCTCCTTCTCCCATTACGGTACGCAACTCTCACCTTCTGGCTGGTCAATCAAAGCATCCGAAAAGACATAAAAGGCGCCTCGACCCTCCCAGGGTCGACTTCTTCTCTCCATGCCAAACACATTCAATCTGTCTATCAATCAATCAGTCGATATCAATTCCACAAGCCAACCTATAACAATGTCTCCTGCTACTGTTGCCCAGAACTCTGCCGTTGTCAAGGGTGAGGTCCTTCCCTTCCCCAATTTACTATCTTGAGTACGGGAGATATGATATGCTAATACGGATGATTCTAGCTTCCCCCGGCGGTGGCTGCGTTGTCATGTAAACGCAGCTTTCCAACAATGTCCGGCCCGAGTTCCCCCATCTACACGACCTGACAAGCAAATGATGGCAGCTACTCAGGCGATGATGGTCCATTAACTAGACCATCCCATCGTCACTGTAACTGTCACCATCGGCCAGATTCCGCGAGATCTCATTTGGCCCTCTGTCATTTCTGTTTTGCTTTTCGACATACGTACCGGAGAGAAAAGCGGTAATATTCGACTTTATACCTTGAGCCCTCGGTTCGGTTGTTCTAAGTACTATCTCGTCAGTCTTCGCCGGCGAAATCTGAAAGGCTTTGATATGATATAGATTGGTTCAATCGAGGTGGACGGGACGGTTGGAGGCGAATATCCTGTTCTCTTTCCAAAAAAAACAAAACAAAAACAAAACAAATTCATTTACATCTTGGAATCTCGACCCGGCCTTGGTTTCTGGCACCGGTAGTTAGTCTGTGGAACTCTTCCTGTTTGCGGCCATGTTAAGTATACAAGTATACAAGTATAGTGCAATCAATCTGGTACTACATGTCGAGGGCTTGCGGCATCTTATAGCCTTTAGTCCCACTGCCGGACCGTAACTTAAAAACAACTTTCCGAATCGAATCCTGTGGAGTCATCCTGGTTCATAGACTTCCGTAGACTTCCGCTGTAAATTCTATCGTGAAGCCTATTTACGGTGCGTTGAAGCTATACATTGTTTGCACTGTTTGCTCGAGACTTCATTGCTGACATTGAAGCAGCCGCTGAAGTGCTCTATACTGCCGTATTCTACGGGCCTGCTTCGTTCTCACTCGTGTCGTTGCGATGGTGTAGAGCTATGACTCCGTAGGCTGACGGGGTATGTGTGCATAAGTATTCATTATTACCCGATCTCTGTTGATCCCCGAGACGCTGACATTAAAAATATAATTACATAGCCATCTATCCAGCTGACTGGGCCTATTTCACAAACTCATAGCTTTGAGACACAGTGACATCCTTGTGGATGATGGACTGTTCACCGTTTTGACCTGGTGTCGGGAGAGTCGACCAGGAGCCGCCGTCATTGCCATCGGCGCACGCCGCCGTAGAGATCAGATGTGCCTGGTCGTTTTGAGTGGTCGGGCAGGAGAAGCTGTCTCGGCGGCCCTTCTTGGCGGCTGAGATCTTCTGCCAGTGGTCCATCTCGTGGCTGTGGAGGTAGCTGGCCTTGGAACCACTGCCGGACTTGTTCTTGATGGAGACGATGAAAGAACTGAGGGTTGGCATGCAGGCGCATATAAGACCAATGTTGCCTTCGGCGTTTCTGTTGCGTGTGCCGTGTCGGTTAGTGATAGTCCGTCCTGGGGGCGGGAAAAGGGCTGACTTACGCTGTCAGCACGGCGCGGATCCAGAAATATGTCAAGTCGGTTGTTTTGCCCTCCTCGACCATGATCACCAGCCGCCATGCACTGAACGCAGTTGCCAGGCCTCCGGCACCCAGCATGACGATGACGCGCAGCTTCTTGAGAGGCGGTATGTGCAACGACCACAACATGGGCACGGGCAGGACGAGGATCCACAAGTCACTGATCATACTGATAGCCGAGTCGGCAATAATGACCTTCTGCTGGTCCATGCAGGTGCCGTCCTGTGTCCAGTAGGCTGAGATGGGACGGCAAAAGAACACCTTCAGGAACAGGGCGATAATGTAGTACAGCAGCAGCAGGCCCAGACTGAGCCAGATGACGAGGACTTTGGTCTTGTCGGGTGCGAAGATCCGCAGCATGACGGACAGCAGGGCCAATTTGACGGTGAACACCATGGGCACGTAGACGAGAGTGGTAGCGTAGGAGGCCTGCCGCATCAGTATGGACTGTAAAGGGGAGGGGGGCAGGCAGGTAGGTACCTTTTGGAAACTGATGAAGTTTTCCATGGGGACATCCCATGCATGATATCCGCCGCCATAATGATTGACTGCTTTTGTTTAGATCTCTCGCTCTCTGCCCTCGGGGGGACAGAACTTACGGACAAGCATGCAAGTGCAAAAGCCCATGAATATCACATATGCGAGATTTGTGGCATCTAACAGCCGACAGTTAGTACGAACGAGAAAGCTGCATGTACAGAAATAAGACCATACGCACAGTCTTCTGGAGTGAAAGTCTTATGGATGCGTATCCGGATGATAAAACGCAGGGCGACAACGACGGTGGTGACGATGATACCGAGCAACTGGGTGACCAGGTTCACCGTGTGAAGAGCATCCTCCGGATGCTTGAAATTGGACGTTTTGCCCGGTGGAGGCGGGCTAATGGGCTGTGACATGGTCGTTCTGTGTCCGATTCACGAGGGCACTCTCTCAGAAGTCAGGGGAGAGGGCACGCTTCCTGGGGTCGAATGGGAAATGCGAACCCAGACGGCGGTCATCCGGGCAATAACAGGAAAGCGAAGGAAAGGGAACAATGGCATGATCCATGTCCAGGCGAAGATGCCAATAATAATAGCATTCGGCCAACCCGCCTGAATCCTTCCTGCCCAGCATTTCCCCATCCCATGAAACCTGACGGCTGGCCCCCAGGTTCACCGAGGAAAAAGCAACCAACACACTTGACCAAGCCCAACGGACTGTCTGCATCTAGTGAACCGCTTCTGTGATAGATGCACTCGGGTGGAGCAGGCGTTATGCATGGATTAAATGTGCCCTAAGATGCGCTAGATCCATCGTCCCAGCCTCGGCTTAGCACCCGATGGCCCGGACGTCCGCGTCGTCGGACGGACCTTTCGTTCGGGCATAGGTGGGGCACAAGACCGTTCGGATGGGTCGAGGGGGGGCCGCGATGGCTTGGGATACGTCCTGAGATGAAGATGGTCCCGTCTGGAACTTGGCGTGTGGAGGCCGTGCATCTAACAACCGGGAAAATTCTAACGTTTTGCAGAAGGAGCGGCACAGGTCCCTGTTGATCGGCCAGATCGGCATCCAATAAGCATTTTAATTGCTTTTTCTGCGGCCTCTGCCTCGGCAGACAGCGTACTCGAGTCAAGTGTTGCCGGTGTGGGATGAAAGCCAGGATGCGCCGTGGCCGCGTTAGGGCTTGGTTGGCGTTGTGATGGCGTTATCAGCCACCACCAGCACCATCACCACCACGAAAACTCAACTCTATTAGAACTCCAAGCACGATAAGGGATGAACAGAAACCGGATTTTTGGCCTCCAATGCAGGGCATAGCGCCGGATCCACATCTGCCTGACTCGGCCGTAATGAGACTTTCCAACTGCCACTATTGGACTATCCCGAAGTATAAAGGCGGAAATTCGGGTTGAAGGCTGAAGTTCGGAACGCCTCTCAGCAAGCTTACAAATTAACTCTACTAGGCGTTGTGACAATCCTGACAGTGAGTTCAGTGTCAATTTGCTCTGTGACAGCTGGACGTTTCATCTCCGAGAGTCAAAACCCTGACCGCGGCCCGCGAGTCAGGCTTGTCTATGCGAATACTATACCTTGGGGGCTAGCATAATTTATAATTAATTAGAATATATTAATATTAGCTAGGATGCAGGTCGACTCCACCGCACCGGCGGAAATGGTTACCCCGGAGTACCCTGTACTGACCAGGGGATTGCATATTGCCACGCCAGACAGAAAGCAAGCTCTTGCAGGAGGACCCGTCTGGCTGGGATCTTCTCTGCTGCTTCCCCTTAAGACGAGCCCGAGTTGTCTGCGCAAGTGAAGACCGAGCCTAGACAGGGAAGGTGCATGCATTAGCAGGGTTCCGGGCCACGGGGACGTTTATTGCTTGATCACCTACCGATTTCTCCAGAGTCGTACGCGGCTTTAATCTGCACTGAAACTCCGTATGTCGCGCCTACGAGGAAGAAGAGCCCCAGCAGCACCATGCCCCAATGCAGCAGGTACGCGGTCAGCTTCACCAGACCCCCCTTTCGGTAGTGGCCGTGATCGTACAGCCACAGCCATCCGGGAAGGATCATGGCCAGCGGCGCAAAACACACGGAGCCCACCAGAGCGATGATGTACGTGAAGATGGGGATGGCCTCGGCGAGGACGAAGGCAATCGCTCCCAATACGAACGTGCTGGAGAACCAGGTACCCCAGTGCACCCACGAGTTGGACTGCAGGTGGCGGGTATTCGCCAGCAGGCGGACAAAGACGTATTTCGCTCCCACCTACATGATTAGCATCTGCAGGCTCCGGTCGTTGAAGGGTGTCAAATCCACTTACGTGCAGGTACAGGGTGGCGCTCACGACCAGTCCCAACAAGGCCACTCCGTAGGACACCATTTTGATCGTTTGTCCGGCGCTCTATATCTCGTTAGAAGGTGTCCACACACACATACACACACACCAGAAAAGAATACTAACGCCCAACGACGGACTGGCAACCCACTGGCCGCACCAGCGATAAACGACCAGACTGAATGCAAGATACGAGGCCGTCACGAGCGACATGCAGGAGTACAGGGCCTTCTTGTAATCCTTGGGGTTTTGCATTTCCGAGATGACGGGCAGGAAGGCGCTGGTGCCGGCCGACGAGACAAAGATAGTGCTGGAGGCCACCATACCGGCCGCAAAGCCCGGGTTGTTAATGGCGACGTAGCCCAGCTCGTA
The DNA here is from genome assembly GCA_003004525.2 of Aspergillus sp. MA 6038. Lineage (NCBI taxonomy): Eukaryota > Fungi > Ascomycota > Eurotiomycetes > Eurotiales > Aspergillaceae > Aspergillus > Aspergillus sp. MA 6038. The sequence goes on along the minus strand of PQME02000143.1, from coordinate 10,071 downwards.
CGGACCCTCCTGGGGCGCCGCAGCCGGTCGGTCGCGCGTCGTCACGCCAATCACCACAATCAGGACGCCGGCGTAGATAGAGATGAATCCGGCGTAGGTGAGCCAGCCCACATGCTCGAATTTGCGGATGGACGCCGTCGCCACGATCACGACCGTGGCGAGGAACGACCACCAGACCGTACACGCCGCGTGATGGGACAGGGCGTTCAGCGCGGTCGACACGCCGATGATGCCGCTGCCCGTCGTCAGGATGTAGGCGATGATGAACAGCAGCCCGGTCACCTCCTTGCCGACCACGCCGCCGACCACCTCGGCCATGTCCGCGATGGAGTGGCAGTGGGGATGCCGGGTGCGGAAGTTGCCCAGGATCACAAAAGCGTAGGTGTTGAAGGCGCCCCAGGCGACGATGCTGATGGATCCTCCGACGGCGCCCAGCGACAACAGCGACGCCGGCAGCGACAGCACGCCCGTCGCAAAGAGCACCTTGGTGAAGATGACGGCGGCATTGAACCAGTGCACATTGCGGAAGTTGACCCCGGTGTCCGTCTTCTTGAACACCTCGTGCTCCTCGAAGGTGTCGCCCTGGGGACTGGTCTGCTCGGTGTCGTAGCTGGTGTCTACCGAGGCCTCGGCCTGCTTCCTGTTCCAGACGGGCATGTTGGCAAAGGAGATTGTGTTTGAGAGAGAGAGAGAGAGAGACAGAGAGAGAGAGAGAGAGAAACGTAGAGAGAGAAAGGTAGAGACAACTCTTCAACCTGGCAGGGGTCGGCCCCGTACAAAAAGGCATGCTAGACAATTAAGGTTTGCTTTAAACATAGCCAATGGAGACCAAGCGCCACCTCTGCCGGGTGGATGGCCCTAATGGCAAGTCCGAATGGCTTATCTGCAGCTTTCTGCTCCGCTGGGGTTGATCTCTCCTTCTGGACTGTCGACCGAGGAATGGCCTTCTTTCCGCAGCAAGATATGATCTTCATAAGCCGTACTCCAAGCCGGAAATGACGAGCATTGCCCGGTGCGTCGGTGGCTGCATGGCGGCTGCATTAGCGGCAGCCACTAAACCAGGAAGAATAGCCCTAAACCGGCGCTTCTGGGACGGCCTCCACCACGGCCGCTGCCGGATAACCAGCGGTCATGATTAATGCAAATTAACCAGTACCTTGGGCCCTTGCCCGTCCGTAGACTCGGGTTATAACGAACGTCGCCCGCTTAGGGAACTGCCCACGGGCCCGACTGACCGGTTCATTCGCTTCTCCTTCTCCTTCTCCGTCTTTCTCCTGACGCTTCTGTGCTCTTTCCATTCCCCGTATAATCCCGATATTATGCGCGACCCCGCCGCCATTCAGGGCTACCAGCTCGGAGTCGATGTGGGCGGGACCTTCACGGATGTCTGTGTCTTCAATCCGCATGGGCAGACCGTCCGGGCCAAAGTGCCTACCACCATTCCAGACCAGAGCATCGGCATCCAGCAGGGTATCGCCAAAGTGCGCGGGATCCTGCAGCAGCAACAGGGCTGGTCCGGCTCCTTCCAATTCATCCATCATGGCACCACCACCGCGACCAACGCCGTGCTCGAAGGCAAGGGCGCCCGCACGGCTCTGGTCGTCACCGCCGGCCACAAAGACATCCTGGCCTTGCGACGCTCCCAGATCCCCGGTGGTCTGGGCGCCTGGTTGCACTATACCCCGCCAGAGCCCATCGTACCGCTGGAGCGGGTCGTCCAGTGCCACGAACGCATGTCGGTGCACGGCGAACCCGTCACCCCGGTCGACGAGGACGCCCTCCGCCAGAGCCTCCGCGAGCTAGCGTCCCAGCAGCCCGAGGCGGTGGCCATCTCGCTGCTGAACTCGCACGGCAACGATGCGCATGAACGAGTCGTGGCACGCATCATCCGCGAAGAACTCGGTGACGGCGTCGCCGTGATCGCCTCGGCCGACGTCCTGCGCGAAATCGGCGAGTACGAGCGCACGGTGACAACCTGCACCAACGCGCTGGTCAAGCCCGTCGTGCAGACCTACCTGCGCAACCTCGCCGACACGCTCGCCGGCGAGAGCGAGACCATCCGGGTGCTGAAGAGCGACGGCGGCTTGACCAGCCTGGCGCTCGCCGGCGAGCTGCCGGTCAATATCCTCATGTCCGGGCCCGCGGGCGGTGCCAAGGGCGTGGCCGATGTCGTGGCCCACAGCACCCCGTACAAGAACCTGATCACGCTCGACATGGGCGGCACATCCACGGACTGTGCGCTGATCTACAACGGCCAGCCGCAGCTGCGCCGCGAGACCGTGGTCGATAACCTGTCGGTGCGCGCGCCCGCCGTCGACATCAAGACCGTCGGCGCCGGCGGGGGCTCCATCACCACATACATGGAGCTGACGGAGACGCTGCGCGTGGGCCCGGAGAGTGCTGGCGCATCCCCGGGGCCCGCGTGCTACGGCAAGGGCGGTCGCCAGGCCACCGTCACCGACGCCAACCTGGTGCTGGGGTATCTGCCGCAGACCCTGCTGGGCGGGGACTTCCAGCTGGATGTGCAGGCGGCCGTGGCGGCCGTCGAGGAGATCGCCACGCAGATGCACTTGCCCGTGGCGCAGACGGCCGAGGACATCATCGCGCTCGTCAACGAGACCATGTACGGCGCGCTGCGGCTGGTGTCGGTCGAGCAGGGCTACGACCCGCGCGAGTTCGCGCTCGTGGCCTTTGGCGGCGCCGGCCCGCTGCACGGCAACGCCGTCGGCCAGCTGCTCGGGGCCTGGCCGGTGATCATCCCGCCGTCGCCGGGCATTCTCTGCGCGCAGGGCGATGTGACCACCAAGCTCAGCCACGAGCTGTCGACCACGTTCATCCGCCTGGTCTCCGAGACCCCCGTGCACGAGGCGCGCGACCAGTACGCCGCCCTGGAGCAGCAGTGCCGCGACACCCTGGAGCGGTCGTCCGGCGAGTCGTGGCCCACGACCTGGACGGCCAAGTACCAGGCCGATCTGCGGTACAAGGGCCAGGCGCTGACCGTCACCGTCGGCCTGACGGCGGCCGAGCTGCAGGGGGGGGACTCGGAGGGCTGGCATCATGCGCTGCGCGCCAAGTTCGACCGCCAGCACCAGCAGCTGTTCACGTACTGCCTGCCGGACTTTGAGCTGGAGCTGATGCGGCTCAGTGTCGTGCTGGAGGACGCCTCCCCCCGGATCGCCATCCCGCCAGTCGGGGCGGCCGCGTCCCACGAGCCCCCCGCGGACGCCCAGGTCGGCGAGCAGACCATCATCGTCCACGGCCAGGCACAGCAGGCCAAGCTGTGGGACCGGCAGAAGATCTCGCGTGAGGGCATCCGGGTGCTGGGCCCTTGCATCATCACGGAGATGGACAGCAACACGCTGATTCTCCCGGGCTACTCCGGGGAGATCGACCGCATCGGCAACATCCTGATCAACCCGGTGGACGAACGGCAGCCGCGCGACGACGACGACGACGCCGCGACGGACAGCCACACGCCGGCGTCGGCGGGCGAGCTGGTCAAGAGCACGCCGCTGATCTCGACGCTGGTGTCGGCGGCGCTGGCGTCGATCCGCGGCGAGATGGACAAGATGATGCTGCGGTGCAGCATGTCGCCGGCGATCCGCGAGCAGCAGGACGAGTTCAACGTGATCACCACGGCGCAGGGCCAGATGCTGGTGGGCCAGTTCGGCAGCTTCATCACGCAGTTCCTGTCTGTGTGGCACGGCACGATCGAGGAGGGCGACGTCTTCGTGACCAACGACACCTACCAGGTGCAGGGCGCCATCAGCCACCTGAACGACGTGATCGTGCTGCTGCCCATCTTCCACGAGCACCGGCTGATCGGCTGGGCGTCGCAGTTCGGCCATCTGACCGACGTCGGCGGCATCGTGCCCGGCAGCATGTCCATCAATGCCACGTCCGTCTTCGACGACGGCGTGCAGATCCCCTGCATCAAGCTGTACGCGCGCGGCGTCGTCAACGCCGACCTGATCGAGCTGCTGTGCCGCAACTCGCGCCAGCCGGCCTGGTACCGGTCCGACCTGACGGCGCTCGTGGCGGCCTGCTCGATGGCCGCCACGCGCGTGCGCGAGCTGGCCATCCGCTTCGGCGTCGAGGTGTATCTGGCCGCGTGCGCCGAGCTGCTGGCGCGCAACCGCTCGGGGCTGGCCAAGATCGTCGAGCGCCAGTTCGACGACCGCGAGAGCACGTTCACCGACTTCGTCGATGACGACGGCCACGGCGTCGGGCCGTGGGCGCTGGCCTGCTCGATGAAGAAGGTCGACGGCCACCGGCTGCGCTTCGACTGGTCCGGCACCGCGCCGCAGAGCAGCCACAGCATCAACTTCTACCTGTCCGAGACCATGTTCCGCATGTTCATCGGCTACTACCTGATCGCGGCCGCGGCGCCCGGCACCGTCATCAACGACGGCTTCCACGACCTCATCGACGTGCACATCCCCCAGGGCTCGCTGCTGAAGCCCGTCCGGCCGGCGCCCATCTCCTGCCGCACGCACCTGCTGGGCCGCACGCTGGACATCGTCCAGGCGCTCATCGGCCAGAAGCAGGACGCCTACCAGGCGGCCGCCGGCTTCAGCGACTCGCCGCACTTCTTCTACTCCGGCTTCAAGCCCTCCGGCGAGTGGTACCAGCTGTACCAGATCGGCTTCGGCGGCGTGCCCGCCCGCCAGGCCGGCGATGGCCCGGACTGCCACTGTCTCTTCCCGGCCATCAAGTCCATCCCCACCGAGAGCATCGAGCTGAACTACCCGCTGCGCATTGAGGCCAACGAGAGCGTCGCCGACTCCGGCGGGCCGGGCTACTTCCGGGGCGGCAACGCGCAGCGCACCCTGTACCGCTTCCTGGCCCGCGGCGAGTTCAGTCTGCACGACGACCGCTGGTTCACGAAGCCCTGGGGTCTGCGCGGCGGCAAGCCCGGCCAGCGGTCCCGCAAGTTGCTGTACCGGTCCTCGGCGCAGACGCCGGAGATCCTGCCGTCCAAGTGCGACCACGTCCGCGTCGACCCGGGCGATCTGCTCGAGTGGGTGACCTGGGGAGGCGGCGGATTGGGCGATCCGCTCACGCGGCCGGCCGAGAAGGTTGCGCTGGAGGTGCGTCGCAAGCTGGTCACGGTCGAGGGCGCGCGCAATGGGTACGGAGTCGTGGTGCGGGCCGAGGATTTCTCGGTGAACGAGGCCGAGACGGACGCGCTGCGCACGCAGATGCGCTTGGAGCGGGCCCAGCTGGGTGAGGCGCCGGTGTATGACCGGGGGGGCAGCATCGAGGAACTGAGCCGGACGGCCGTTCAGGAGACGGGGCTGCCGGCGCCGTCGCCGCAGTGGGAAGGGGAATTGTATGGGCCTCATGTGGGATTGGAGTATGTGCGCAACTGGTATGCGGATATGAAGCAGCAGGGGGGATGGGTGCTGCAGTAGACAGGTCATTGAACATATACGAATGAGGGCCCGCAGGTTAGGCTTAGAAACAATGTGTATATTCTTCGTAAAAGATCAAGGTACCCTTTGCAGTAGTAGCCTACTGACGGTATGGCAAAGTGATATATGTACATCTATGCGGTCTCCTTCCTCACAGCCTCGACCCGAGCAATATCATCGGCGTTTGGTTCCTGCAGTTCCTTCTCCGAAAGCACAAACACATCGTCCACGACTTCCTCCACCTGCTCCAGGGTATGCGAGACCAGGCCCACCGACCGAGCCATGCCAATTTCGCACATATCACGGCCCACGGCTGTCTCGATGCGGCCCGCGCCGCCGTGGTCCTTTTGGTCGGCCTCAAAGGCGTGGCACAGGGACTTGAGGGGTTCGAAGAAGCGGTTGCGGAAGAAGAGGTAAGTCTTGTCGAGTTGGAGCTGGTGGCGGAGCTGGGCGGAGGAGACGAGGATGTAGTAGAGGCTCAGGGCGGCGTGGATCGAGGGCGCTAGGGTCTGAGAAAATTTGACCCACGAGGCGACGATGCCAGAGGACACATCGAGGAAGAGGTGGGTAGAGTTGAAAAGGAGGGGGAAGAGAACGGAGAAGTAGTGCGAGTTGTGGAAGATGCTGTCGGGATTCGAGGTAGCTAGGATCTCATCCTTAAGCCACCCGATTGCGCTATCTTTTGCGGTTTGCAAAGAGTCGTCTTCAAGGACTCTGCGGATCAGTTTGAAGCGGGTGACCTCTGACGGGTGACTATGGACAATGGCGGACGGGATCCGTCGGACTGTGCTGTAGTTCTGACGCGCCGTACACGCGGTCAGCTCCAGGACAAAGCTGTTGAACTCGGTGTCGCTGGACGGCTCTCCGATAGATTTCTCCATGGAGAACACGGTTAACGTCAGTAGGGAGTCCAGAAGCGGTTGGGGTTGCCCGAAAGCCACTTCATCCGGAGTCTCGAACCCGCCGACAAAGTTGGCGAATAGACGGGCCAGATCCGGGAACACGGCCATGGGGGTGACCTGTCCGGAAGAGAATAGCTCTGCCATGGCAGCCCGTGCTGCCAGTAACAATAGGGAACCATGTCTTTCCAGCGGGATCTCATCGGGCTGAGCGGGAGGCTCGTCAAAGTCCAACGGCGGAGGATGGCTGTCGGACGGCTGCGATACGACGTCGAGAAGTTGCTTATCATCTAGGCCAAGATCTCGAGACAGGGCCTAGGAGGGTCAAGGGAAGCCACGACGTCAGTCAGTCAAAGTGTAAGCCCCATTCGCATTGGATGCAACTGTTGACTCACTGTAATCTTGGCCATGATCATATCCCTTTCCTTCAGGTGCTTGGTGGTGGCATAGAGGTCCATCTGCGACTCTTTCCCGGGAACAAGTAGTTCCGGATGTAGTTTCTCCTGCAACCTGATGGCCCAGGACATGCCGGGCTCCATCGGACCGGAGAAACTGAGGGTATATGACTTGAGCAGCTCAATAAGCCCAAACTGCAGGAACCTCCTTATCAGCGCGGGTTCTTCCGTCTTCGAGGTTGCAGGCGCCTGTGCTTCAGCTTCTGGATCCGGCGCGGAGGCCTGGGAAACCCGCAATACGCTGGATTCGCTGGGTGCTCGCGGCGGCGGTGCGGGACGCTTGGACGGCCCAACGTCTCTGAAGAACTCGAGCAGCGCGATAGTGGTTTCGCTCGTGGGCATCAAAGTATATGCTTCCAAAGCGGCCTGAAGAGACGTAGCGATGAAACGGCTGGGGGATTTGGTCTGAATGCGCGAGTGAAGCACGGACAGCATGGCCATGAGACAGTTGAACTTGAGGACGTGTCGAGGGAGAGGTTCCTCGTTGTCAGCGTCTTTTGCGCTATCCTCGTTGTCATCCTCGTCGTCGTCGTCGTCCTCCGGTTGAAGCTGCATGAGAGCTTCGGACACCCGCAGAATGACCTCTCTCGGATTCCCCAGACGAGCGATATCCTGTAAGCACTCGGACGACTCAGGCAACATTGGCAGAAGCAGCTGGATCAAATCCCAGCCGATATTGGTGGTCAATTTCTCGTCCTGCAGCAGAGTATGGAGGGTGGGCAGTCGAGCGGGGGTCAACTGGTACTCGAGCAAGGTCAGATAGGTGAGATAGTCGGTGGCAGGCGGCAGAGCCTGGACGAGGGGATCATCATTTGCGGCCATGGCTATGATACAGCGTACTCTGAGAGCCCGTAGAGGAGATTGTGTAGGAGGACCGCAGTTGAAGGGGCTGAAGAGCAGTGTTTCAGGAGAGCCTCACGATTGGGGGGGGGCGTGATATCACGTGGGGGACGTGACGATCGCGTCTGATCTGGAGTTGTTCGAGGATGAATCGAGATCTGGTCTGTGTGCGAAGAACTGTCGACCCTGCATACTCGTACTCCCTAGTCCATATCCATGAGCATATCTAGAGTATAGTCCGTAGTCGGATAGTCTGGATATCTGCAGTTCACTGTTCAGTCCGGTCCAGGTCACGTGACAGTATTCGTGCACTGCACAACTCCTAATGCACCGTGCACAACTCAGTCGGCGCTGATCTGCTCAGCCCTACTGGGAGGCGGAGAGAAGGTTTCGCGACCAGCCAGGGCTGAGAGAGAGGGACAGGGACTGGGACTGGACCGGGTGATATGTACTTGTAATGGCAGATTCATCCCCCCGTCGTCCACGGCTCTTGTATCCGTAGTTCACGAAGCCGGCTTTTCCGGATGTCCTCTTCAGCGTCATCGTCCGGTAACTACGGAGTACAGCTGACGGCCGATCAGGCGTCTGGACAGGATCTTGGGTAGTCAAGACTAGTCGAGTCCAACGATAGTCGAGGATTCCCGCATACTCGAGGATTTCCCGTCGTAGTAACTCTTTCCGCAAGGCTGGTTCAGTCCCCGTGGAGTGGTGCTGGACAGGCGCTCGTCTCATTCCGCGCATTGCCGAACCTCAATTTCCCCTTTTCCCGCGCACACTTTCTTGCTGCCTTCCCACCTCCACCTCTTCACGGGTGCAACCTGCCTGGACGGAGTATACCTTCGGGATACATTCTGGCCCTCCGATCTTCTCCTCTCGGGTGGATAAGAAGAAGAAGAATAATAATACTAATACTTGGTCGCTACCTCCCTTGCCGTTCCTCGTTCGCGACCCGACTGCTCAGGGAGGTCCCGGCTCAACCTGGCTGACTTCAACCAACACAACAGTCGAATCGAGTGTATGCAGTCGTGGACTTCATTTCGAGATCACTGTTTGAAGGCGAAATCGTTGCGTCATTCCTCTCCGGGTCATTCCTCTCTGCGTCACTCTAGTCACCACGCTCTGTCCGACATAATCCCTAGGAAGCAGTAAAACCCTGCCTCACGAGAAGAACGAAGAACGAAGGACGAAGGACGAAGAACGAGAAAAAGAAAGAAAAGAAAGAAGCGAGGCCATGGCCACCACCGAAATGCAGTCGTTCTATACCCCCTCGACCTCCTCGCACATCTCCTCGCACGCCCCGGCCGCCGTGGACGAACTCATCAGCAAATACTCGTCCATGTCCAACGCGGCGAACGCCTCCACGGCCACGCATCCTCGCCAGGGCTTTCTCCGTCGCACAGCCGATCGGATCTGGCTGGAATACTACCGCTACGAGGTGACATTTGGACTCTACGTGATGACTCCGGCCGAGAAGCTGGCCGCCAATACGTTTGTCATGGTGGTCATGTCCATGCTGATGTGGGCCTTGCTCCTCTACTTCCCGTCGTTGTTGTACCAGAAGGCCAGTCGGCTGGTGTGGTTGTTGACCGGCCACAGCGGGGAGGAGATGGGGGCCGTTCTGGGCATTCTCGATACCCATGCCAACGGTATGTCCCCGACGGTCAGTCCGATGTCATAGGCTGCATGGGCTCTGCTTCTTTAATAATGCTGTATGGAACATGAGGCTAGAGTAAGTTTGTTATTTCCATATCCATACTCTGTACAAATGCACAGGAGACTGACTCTGGCAGACCATCATTGCTGCCCGATCGAAGACGGAGTTATGCGGCGTTGGCTGTGCTTTCTTTGGTGTTGCGCCAAATCAAACCCCAAAACCAAAAAACATAATGATAATAATGAACGAACGGGAAATTCGTCGTTGGCTTTCTTACTCTTTACTCTTTACTCTTTTTTTGAGCTACTTCCATTGCATGCACCATGTCTCTGGCTGGTGTTCCTGGGCGGACTGGAGATCTTGTTCTTTCCTCCTATTCTTGTTTCTTTTTATTTGAAGATGGTTCTGTACTTGCCGTGTACATGGACCCGTTGGCAGGAGAGTCCAGACAGCCACCTTCTTTGTGTAATACTTAATCCCCTTGACACACCAGTACACGAATCCCCGTTGGCCAGAATCCTGTGCCTTTCATGACCATACTTTATCCCTAGCAATTGGCATCGGTTCCTCCTGCATAGTACACGCTGCCTGTTCTGAACGTAAATATAAAAATAAATCAAAAGAGGAGCCACCAGGCAGACGCGCATATCCACAGCCACTAGTCGAGTATTTTACGCATTCACAGTGTTCAAAGGCTGACGAAGAGCCGCGTCTCGCCCGCCCAAAATAAACCACCGCCCAGTCAACAGCATTACTTCTTCTCACACACTCTCACACACACACACACACACACACTCTCTCTCTCTCTC
>PQME02000142.1:0-68308 GCA_003004525.2 Aspergillus sp. MA 6038 | reverse complement strand
CGGGGTTTGTGCTTGGATGGGCGGGTGTTGGGGGGGTTCTTCGGTGATTGTCTTTTTTTTCATTCTTTACTATTGGATGAATGCGTGGAAGGTGCTTTGGTTGCTTGGATACTAGGTATCTGGATATGAATTGTGTGATTCTCGTTACTCGTTTCCCGTGCATGATGCCATGCTCAAAACATCTCCCCCAAATCGTCATACCCAATCACCCCCTCCGGCGTCCTCGCAGCAACAATCACATAATTCCCCAACAACCGCAACCGAAACCCAGCCTCACAGTACTCGAAATAATACAACCACTTCCGCCGAAACGCCTCGACCTCGACGTCCGACGCTCCCGGGTGCGTCGCGCGATATTCGTTCTGGATCGTACCCTCCCAGTTGCGCAGGAAGTTGTCGCGCCAGACGAGGAGGGTTTTGCCGTAGTGGGGGCCGATGTTCAGCAATGAGGTCACCTCGAGGGTGCTACGGGAGCCGTGGTGCAAGGCGTCCAGGAGGACGTGGATGGTGGGGAGGTAGCCGCCTGGGAAGACGTAGCGGTCGATGAAGGTCGGGATGTTGCTTTTGGTATCATGGAACTAGTGGCAGCACATCGTATGTTATGCCTTGCAAACAAGAGAAGAAGAGGGGAGAAGGGAGGCGGGGAGAGAGAGAGAGAGAGGCCTACATGGTTGGTCATGGTAATCCCATCAATCACCATCCTCCCGTCAACAGGATGCAACAAGCTCGAAATCACACCAAAGTAGCCCTCCAAGAACTGCGGCCCAACATGCTCGAACATGCCAATGGAAATGATTCGATCATAGAACTCCTTCCCCTCGCCCGGCGGCGGCGTCGAGCGATAATCGCAGAGCAGAATGCGCACCTGTCCTTTCTTATCTAGACCAGCTTCTTCCACCCGCTTCTCAGCGAGGTTCTTCTGCTCTTCAGACAGCGTCACGCCCGTCACGCGACATCCAGTCGTCTGCGCCGCGGTGATGGCTACATCGCCCCATCCGCAGCCGATATCAAGAAGATGATGCGACGAGTTGATCTGCGCTTTGCGGAGGAGATGGTGGACTTTGCGCTTCTGCGCAGCCTCCAGAGACTCTTCTTCTTCTTCTTCTGTGCCAGTGCCAGTATTCGCCCAGTGTGCGCACGAGTAGTTCATATCCGGCGACAGGAAAGCGGAAAACAGCGCATTGGACGTGTCATAGTGCGAGGTGATATTGTTCCGCGCTTGTCGGAGGTCATTCGAGGGCTGCTGGAGGTACCACGCCAGCCGCGGGAGGATTTGGAAGAGGTAGTTTCCAGATCCAAGACGGGGTTTGTTTTTGATGTAGATCTGCTGGTCAGTTGAGTCTATAACCAAGGGGGAAGGGAGGGGCTTACTTCAAACAAAGCACTCAAATCATCACATTCCACCTCTTGGAACATATACGCCTCCGCGAAACTCTACGTTCCCAGTTAGCAAACACGGACAGACAGCCCGAGCAGAAGAAGATACCTACCAAATCGAAATTCGAACAAAGCTTCACCCAAAAGCCGGCCTCATACACCGTCACCGAAACAACGGGGTCCGCGTCCCCGCCATCGCCCACCGTCACGGTCTGCGGCGGGTCGTGATATCGCAGAGTGAGAAGGATGCGGGCGCCGGTGATGCGCGAGAGGGTGTTGAGGGCGAGGGATTGGGCGTGGGGGTGGAGGTAGGATCTGAGGGGCATGTGGATTATAGTATTTTGTAGCTGTAGATGTAGTTCTATGAAAGGAAAAGGAATATATACCGGGAAGATGAGGTAAAGCTGAGCTGACCCTTGAGGATGTGCGGAGGTGCAGAAGTCAAGTGATCCCTTCATTCACCGGTGCACCTGGATACGCATCAAGTCCTACCGAATAATACCTTGGCCACTGGGATCAAGGCTTTCCATGGCCTCTCCCATTGTCCTGCTCCACAGGCCCTAAGGTTCGCAACGTAAAAAAGGTGCTCTTGCCCTGGGTTCATCACGATCCGGATCGCAGCCCAATTCATCTTCACTGTCCCATGGTACTAACCGGACAAAGCACCCGCGGGGAATGTATAGATGGTCATTGCAAAAGTAAGTCAAGTCATAATTTATTAGATGCTCAATACCATACCAGCAGTAAAGGAACAAACAAAAACGAGAAATAAAAGAAGACAAGCAGGCAGGCAATGCAAACAGCGGGCATCCACATGCAGTCCAGTCCAGTCCAAGTCCAGCACACCTTGCTTGATTTCCTCCCTTTTCTTCTATCCTCCATTCGCTCACTCGCTTGCTCACTGTGCATTTCAAAGAAATTGTATTATTGACTGAAGTGGGTTGGATTGGTCTGGATAACAAAAAGGGAAAAATAAGCAGAGAGAACAGAAAGAACAAGAAAGGGAAGAAGAAAAGAAAATGAAAATGATGAATGTGAAATGAAGATAAAGGACCAACCCCATTCAAGTTAATTGCAGAATAATAACTTTCCAGACCAACAGACAGACAGACAGAAACAGGAAAGAAAAAAATACTCAAACACTCCGCTCAAAACAGTTCAACGTCGCTGGAATTTACCATGGGGGGAGGGGGAGGGGGAGAGAAGCGTCGTAATCCTCATTTCCTTTTCCTTTTGTTTTTATTGTCAAATGTCACGAGATCTCTGGCGGCGGTCGGAATATTCTGCTCTCAAACACTGCGATATCGATGATGTCGTCATCCGTATGGATGCTATGTGGTCTCTCGTGTGTCGTCAATGGTTGCGATAGATGTTGTTTTGTCATTGCTGTCTTTCTATCGCCGCCCGAACCTGCTGCACATGGAAAAGCTCGTATGATTTCTTACTTCTTTTGCTTTCGCGGAGGAGTGACGGGCCGGCTGGAGCCCATGCCGCCGTAGACGTACTTTTGTTTCTTTTCTGCTGGTTTCAAGATCTGTTTCAACAGAATCATTAGCGACATCCATCCGAGCAATAATTCAAGGGCAGAAGGCATCATACCTGGAACGAACATAGCAAACTCTCGTCGACACTCATCATCGCACCAGCATTGTCAAATTCGCCACAATAGTTAGGAGCACTAAACAGCGTGACAAGCTGTCGCTTCGAGAAGAACTCATAACCATCTTCGACGACTTGATGGGCGCGGCATATCAGATCCATGTCGTGTTTCTGAAGGAAGCGTGAGACGACATCGGGACCGAATGTGAACGAGACACCACGATCGTTCTCGCTCCAACCCGTGATGTCCTTGTCGGGATCGGACCAGAGGAGGTCACACAGAAGACCACAATCGGGAATCTATATCGGTTAGTGGATCAAAAACCCTGAGCTGCATGGAGCCCGGCGAAAATGAAAAGAAAATTCAAATCCGAATATCTGCCTCGACGGGAACAGAACAACGCGGGTGAAACTTTGACAAAAACATCCCAGACTCAGCAAAGGGGCCAGGAAAGAGAAGACTTACATCAGTAGGACGCATCACGCGACGAATCTGCTCCATCGAGTTCAGATCGGGACTCAGACCACCGTGCATGGTGAAGATCTTCTCATCGATAATGGCGGCAATGGGCAAGCAGTTGAAGCAATCGGTAAAGGTCTTCCAAAGCTTGATGTTGTACCTCCGTTTGCACTCATCGTAGAAGCCGTAGATTCTGTTAATCGAGGCGCACTCGTGGTTTCCACGAAGGACGAAGAAGTTTTCGGGGTATTTGATCTTGTATGCGAGGAGAAGACAGATAGTTTCGAGCGACTGCTTGCCACGATCCACGTAGTCTCCGAGGAATAGGTAGTTGGCCTCCGGCGGGAAGCCGCCGTATTCAAAGAGACGCAGAAGATCGTAGTATTGACCGTGGATATCACCGCAAATCTAGATGAACACACGACAGCCGTTAGCTAGGCTGGCACGGAAAGACCCGAAAACAAGATGAGTGTACCTTGATGGGTGCTTCCAACTCCAGCAAGATTGGTTGAGAGATGAAGATTTCCCTCGCCTTGGTGCAGAGAAAGCGAATCTCCGACTCTAGGAGCTGAACCTGCTTTCCAGGCCGGCTACCCCTCACTTCCAATAGACGATCAATGATCGAGTCCAAATCCACATCCTGGTCAGCCATGGCGTGCTGGTTTTAGAATGGGATAACAAAAATTCTGAAAAAAATGAAGAACAAAAGAGGAAAATAATAAGACAGAGGCGGTCAACGATGAAAGACGGGTAGCGGTATGAGACGACGCGGAGCCTATAAACTAGCAAAATGAGACCGAGTTAGAAATCAACAACGACAGGACTAGAGCAAAGAAAACGTGTGTGGTCTCGCAACGGATGATTAGGGACAAATAGAAGGTTGACTCACCACACAAAAATCAAACTGAGAAGAAGAATTAAATGCACACACAAAAACCGATGCAAAAGAAGAAAAGGCCCAAAGTCCTTGGGGGTTAAAAAAGAACGAAAAGAAAAGAAAAGATCGAGATCTGGCAATTACGCCAGACGACGTGACCAGCCTTCTACAACGCCTTTTTTCCTTTTCTTTCTTTTTAATATATCCTTTTCTTCTCAGTGGTGATTATTGTTATTATGATTTTTATTTATCTTCTTTTTTTTTTCTTCTTCCGACGGACGGCGTTCGATGCGCGTGTTGATGTTGATGATAGGATGCGGCACTGGCCGAACAGAGAGGGAGAGAAGGAGAGGACGGAGGAAACCGGTCGTGTCGGAGGATAGGAGCGAGGGGGTAAAACGGCGACAGCGACAAATAAAGAAGTCGATGATGTTGTAGTCGGTGAGGACGATGGACGACAGATGATAGACGATGGAGGGATTGGACAGAGACAGGGACAGATAGACGGAGAAAGAGGACGATGACAATGGAGACTAGATCGAGGGGAGGATTATTATTATTGTCGTGGTTGTTGGCGGTGATGGTAGTGATGGCGGTGGTGTGTAGTGAAGAAAAGAAATCAAGAAGAGGGGAGATACAAGAAGCAGAGGAGGTGAGATGGTGAAGGAAGAGAGGCAGAGTGGGCAATCAAGGGATCAGACTGAGTTCCTAGTTTCCCCTCAAATGGACTGAAATTTTTTTAGCCGCTGAGGAGATTTCTGCTGGCTCACGAGGGGTTCAAGGTGCAAATTAGGGGAACCAATTTGATTTGGCGAAGTAGCCTTGCTGGTATGCAGCACCAGACAAGACAGACGGGGAGACACTAACGCTCTGAACGAATTAATCGCAGGGGAGGAAGTCGAAAGGAAGACCGACACGAGAGGGAGGCGAGGCGAAGGAAGAGAAGGGAAGAGCCAAGTTTAGAGCCGCGCTCGATCCGGTAGGCGGTAAGGACGATATTAAGGAGAGACAGTACTACTCCTATAAAACATCGAGTCAGAGGATATTGAATATGGCATTCTACGCCGGAGGCTCTGCAGAGATATAACCATTGATCAGTGTCGAACTATAATGCCTTTTTATTATCCTGTCTCGTATCTCATGCACTTCAGGTTCAAGTCATCACATGTCCTTAACATCTCAAACATCAATCAACCAGAGTATCATGGCGCAAAAATAACAGAATCACAAATGCCTCGCCAGGTAAATCGGTTAGAGAAACAAAAAATAAAAACGCCCCGGCTCTCGTCGCCCGCCTTCCAACTCACAAAAGCAATCCTTCCACAGGCCAATACAATACATGCTGTCTAAAAAAAAATAACAAAAATAACAAAACAAACACGAAAAACTCGTTAACAACGCAAAGGTCTTTCAGGATACCTCCCAAACACCGAAATGGTGTATATGAAAGTATGAGAAAAAGCAAAGATAATCAAGCCGCCAATCCTTCCGGCTTGCGATCTGTAAAGCTCATGGAAACGTCTGACCCTATGCAGCCGGGCTTTCAATCACCAGCAGGCATATCGCTGGTTCTCCAAAAGCCCTAGATGGCGGGAAAAGGATCCTGAGCTCCTCCGAGCCGGCCACCTTTTTCTTTTTTTTTCTGTGGGGCGGGTAACATCATTACCATGCATGGCCACCATCAGTAGCTTGTCTAACGAAGAAAATGCAAACACTGAAACTCAAGTGTGGCCACCATTGATGGCGATCTGGTTGTTGCAGCTCCGGGGAATAGAGTCAGTCGTGATCATCGTGGACTCATTCAAACCAGCTCCCGTACGCGGCATATTGACACCTCCTCTCGGGCCGTTATTTTCCCAGGCGTGATCTCCAAAGTTGTTGAGGTTGAGCCACCGGTGCCCAACCTCCTGATGGAGAACCTCGAGCTGCCGGTAATAATAGGACTCTCCATCACCAATCCTCTCGGGGGGGTTCGGTGGGTGGGAATGTGGTGCGCCCTGAGATCCACCATCAGATTTCCATTGACGGCTGGAGGTTGTGGCGAAATATGGATCATCGGGGATTTGGACACGCTGGATGGTAGAAAGAACTGGAGCCAAGGCCGTACCTGAATCATTTCTGCCATCTTTGAGGGGTCTTTCCTTGGAAGACTTGTCGACGGAGAAATCGACGATTCGTCGCCGACTGCCTTTCCTGCGACGGTTGGACCCTACTTCGCATGGAACCGCAGGCACCTGTCGCACCTGTGCTTCCTTCAGCGGCGTCTGGCCTGTCGCTTTGCCAGCCGGAAAAGTCTCCGGAGCCACAACCGCAGCAGCAGCGCTCGATGGCTTGCTGACAACAGCCGAGTGGTCCGCTGCAGGAGCCCGGACGACAGGAGCCCCTTCCGGCTCCGCCGCTCGTTCAACCAGCTGCTTCCTTTCCGTGTATCCAGGACCGGTTCCGTCCACAATGATATCCTCCGAGTAGCCCGGAGTCCGACGGAAGAGGTTGAAGATCACGACTCGGTTCCCAGAAAACGACTTCACAAAAGGATTTCCAGACACCCAAATCTCCCGTATTTCAGGGAGACTCGTGAGTCTAGCGATCTCCACCGGATCCGTAAGCAAGTTGTCTCGGAGATCCAATCGTTCCAAGGACAGAAGTCGTTCAATGCCCGCAAGCGAGCGGAGCCGGTTGCCCCGGAGGTTGAGAGCGGTAATGGCGGGAAGAGGGTTTCGCGACAGAGAGTACAAGGATTCAATCATGCACTGGGAAAGGTTGAGGGCTCGCAGCGCAACCAACGATGCTAAGCTGTCTGGCACGTCGGTAAGGAGGTTCGATGAAAGATCGAGGGACTGCAACGTATTGGCCACAGGGCTAAGGCTGGCGGCAGTAATCGACGTCAAAGAATTATCGGGCAACCCCAGGTGCCGGAGGAATCGCCATTTGCTAGGCGGGAGAATATTAGAGAGCAGGTTTGGAGAGCTCGAACTGCGGCCATGGCCCGAATTCTCGCTGGAATTAGAACTACCGGAACCGGTCCGTCTGATTCGCGATTGGCGATGATGATAACGATGGGTGGAGAGCTTGGAACTGGCTGGGCGTGAAGGAGGGCTGCTCTCTGTACGGTGGTGGCCCGTGGAGCCCTCCGAACCGGCTCGGAGCATGGAAGCCCCTTGTGGGCTGGCGCTCGAACCACCAAAGGCTGCTGGAGTTTCAGCGACCGGGGAGGCTGGGACCGAGAGAGAGCCCGACAAGCCGGACCGTGTCCCCCCGCCACCGCCGCTGCTGTATCCCAAGGTAGGGGAGTGTTGGTGGGCTTTGGACGAGCGGCGACGGCGCTTGTCGATGTCGTCCAAGACGATGCCGGTGAGCAGGTCGGCGGGGTCATCGAGGTTGGCCCTTTTGATAGTCAAGGTTCTCAGCTGATCGGCCAGCCGATCCCAGCCAAAGAATGAACGATAGTCTATATCAATGATTTCTAACGCACTCAGGTTTTTGAAGGAATGAAGCGGCACAGCCGTATCAAAGGGGAATTCTTCATAACCGCGAATCAGACGGGCACGGTGGTCAGGGGCTAAACGCAAACAGGGTATCTTGGTAAAAGCAGAGTAGAGGTACTTGAGATCAGCCTCGATGGCGGCTTTGGCCTTTTCCGACTTGGTGGAAGAGTCCCTGGGTCCGATGCCAATTGAGGACCAGAGGGCACTCATACCAGACATGACACTACGGACACTTGATACTGAGTGGATGGAATCTCTATCGCCTCTGGAGCGCTGTGGCTTGCTCAGGAAAGAGACATAGGATTGCGACACATCGGAATGAATGTTCTCCAATCGGACGCTCATGGGACCCACGGAGATGGACAGATCTTCGAAGCGGGAAAGCAAGTAGAACAGGTGATGAGGGGTGAGGGTAAGTTTTGCGGGTTTGATGCTTTGAGGAGACAGCTTCAATGCACCAAAGGACAAGGCCGCGGCCAAGGCGGAAGAGGTGGAGGAGCCCCCCGAGCTGGAAGAGGACACATGTGCAGAGGACTGGGCATTTCGAGAGGGCTGGCGTCTCAATTGAATAGCATTGGCGAGGGCTTTTTCATGGGTGCGGACGAAGCTGGCGAGGTTCTACCAAATCAGTACATAGTACATACACATGAATGACAACGGGGTTAGACCAACCTTGATGAAGAGTTGACCGTCCTCCGTGTTTAGCTTCTCCATTACGGACAGTGCTTCATGCGACTGTACAAGCCAACCAGGATAGGAGGACGAGGAATCCAATCAAGCGGAACTCAATTCAGCGAAGCGCTCAGGAGGAACCGACAGGGAAAGTTGAAACAGGATTCGACATTTTGTTCGATACCGTACACGGGAGGAGGAGGAGGAGGAGGAGGAGAGGAGGAGGGGATAAAAAGGAAGGAACCGAGAGAAGAGGAGACGTGACCTGAAGACGGAACCAGGGGGGATTAGCAATGAGGATCAGTTGCTATTTTGCCAAACATGGCCGCGGGACGTGACAGGGAAACACAGAGCAACGGGTGTTCCAAGACGAATGAGGGGAAGGCCAAAGTAAAAGAATCCAGGGGGAGGGGGAGGGAAATACCTAGTTATATACTCCGTACTGTTCAAAATTTTTTTCACCAAGATAAAAGATGGTGAAGGAGGGAAAAAGGAAGGAAGGAAGGTGGTGAAAGGGTAAGGAGTGGTGGGGATGGATAGGATAGGGCAAGAGGGCTAGAGAGCAAGAGGGCAAGAGGGCAGGAGGGCAGGAGGGCAAGGGAGGTGGGATGAGAGGATGGACGGAAGAAGAGGACAGAAAGAGAGGAAAGTGAGAAGAATAAATGATAGCAGTTCGAGCAGCTCCGATAATAAAGAGCGCCAGAAAGGGTGGCACGGGGGGACCGAGTGGAGCTGATAGAAAATAATAATGATTTTATTTTATTTCCAAGACGGGCGGTGCTCGTTATTCTGATTCTGATTGATGGCTATGGCTCATGGTTATGGCTCATGGCTCATGGCATTGACTCTTCTCTCAGCTGAAATTGTCTTTCTTCATTCCTGCTTGAACTTTCGAACACGCCTTCCCGTGCTCATTCAATCACCCTTGATATATTTCCCTGGTCGGGAAATTCTCGAGGCAGCCAAAAAGGCGTACTCCTCCGTACTCCGTACATACTACATATCAGAGCCCATCCATCCCAGCCGCATCTGCGCTAACCGGACTGGGTTGGTGGCAACTAGAAGTCCTTAGCATGGGACTAGCTTGGCGCTTCTTCATAATCTTTTTATAAATCCTCCTATCTAGAGTATGGAGTGCACTTGCACACAGGCGCAAATAGATACCCAGGAATATTCGGTGTCTTAACTCTGAGGAGCGCTTTTTTCTTTTTTTCTCTCATACTATTCGAGGACCGAGCACTGTGATTCATCGTGATCACTGGTTGGCCCGTGGGTTGATCATACTCCAGTATCAGCAGCGACGCTTTTGAGCCATGGGTCTGAGAGAGTTAGTGATCGCCATTATTCCATATCTGTCTCTGCCTCTGTCTACGTTTGTCTGTCTCTACGTAGATAATTCAGCCGATGGTACTAGCGAATGCATGTAAATCGAAATTAAATCGAGGACTAAATCTCTGCCTACAGGGTTCATAGTGCATACCACCATCATGTACGACAGTAATACCACCACCAGGCGACAGACATAAAAATAAAAAAAACCTTTTCCTCTCTGGTTGATCCGTGCTCGAGGAGGGGTTCCACTCGCAGTCCGTGTCGCTTAAGTCCTTCAAGCAGGTGATGGAGGTTGATAGGGCAGATCACCGGCACTATTTGGGCCACATGCATAGAGAGTCAATGATGTTCTGAAGACATGGAGAATAATAGACCTAATTCGACGTCACTTGAAACTTTGCCTCCTTATCAGCACACCACTCCAGAGTACTGGCACAGAGAGTCACTTCGTATCTACGGGGTTCGGAGTACTAGTAGTCGCTCGCATTGACATGAGGCTCAATGCTTACCGCCTACTCCTCCGGCATGACTCTTATATCAAATGACTCTGCTCCGTCATCCGATTCAACGGTCCCCGCCAGTGCGAGTCGTGCACCCGAGTCAGCAGGTGGTGCAACCGCATGTGTATTGATCCATTCTCAATATCTGCGATTCATTCAGTTCCTCCCCCTCCCCCACCATGCACGTATAACTAACTATAATAGCCACACCGCTTCGTACAGACCGGAACTGTCGTAGAACACCAACATTCTTTGCCGATACATTATTCACCCCGGGCTGGTATCTTCCGGGACTGGTATCTTCCCGGACATAATCACAATAATAATAATAGAACTATGAAACAATTCATACATACCTACCTACCCTATCGCATCATCCACCTTCTCCATCACCCCGCGATGTTCCTGTGACCGCCGGAAATATCCAGCGCTTACTGTGTGGGACTCGTATGACGTCCATTGTCATGAAGAACCACAGATGTCCTACTACTACGGAGTATTCCTACGTACTAGTAGTAGTAGTATGTACGGACCACGCCATACCATCACATCGGAACAGTGGACAGTGGACAGTGGACAGTGAATCATGAACCATAGATCGATCAAATCCCAATCAGCCAAGGTTTTAAATTGATGCCACTACCGCAAGTGATACAGATACTATAATACGCGAGATTGCACACTGATGGACACTGACATATCACTGTCAGTGCCCGCATAGCACAGATTGGATAGCCGCCCACCCTATGGAGTCCAGCAGTCCAAGAGTCATACAGCCGTTCTACCCTCGGGCGCTCATCCTTGGCGATAATGCGTTATTCTGGCCGTTGAAACGTGCCCTTCTTTCACGGAATGCCAATGTAGGGGGTCTGTCACTACCGATTGTGTGCATACTCCACGGTACACTACAGAGTGCTAGTTGACTAGTCAGTTATGCACACTGATTACCATCTGATCATTGGCAATAACATGACATGATCGCCCTGCCATGCCATGCCGGTAATTACTCCGTCCAGCGACTGTGATAAACCCGACCTCGGAGATCGATATCCCACGGACCAAGTCCAGCTCGACGAATGAAAATGACCCGCACCTTGTCAGTTGAAATAGTCCAATCAGAGGGCTTTATACGACCATTATGTACTGTAAGTATAGAGTACAAGTATATTCCGTCGGGAGGATGGGTACAGATAGACCTTCGTATACGGAGTATGGAGTAGAATGCAATGAGTCGTGCCCCGCGCTAGTGATAACCAACATACACATTCATAGACAAAGAATGTATATATGTCTGTGAGTATACCATATATGCGTCAGACCTTATCAGACCAGAGAATGAAAGTTTACTTCCTCCATGCGAACACAACACAGCCGCATAAGGAATCTCGTCAGCTAAGTAAGCCAAGTTCATCAAAATGGTGTGGAGGAGCAGGATTAGGTTAAAACCGGGCGGTCCCAAGGTTCTTCAGTCTACCAAGTAGGCGGTTATCGCGCGATACTTTCCTCTCTTCCCTCGTGGTTGGTCGCTCTTTCGCTGGCTTTATCTATGCGGGCCACTATGACGTCTTTACCTTCCCAAAGCGATTAGTTAATTTTTTCTTCTCTTTTTTACTTTTATCTGCCAAGACTTGTTCCTCGGGACTGTCTTCCTGGGCTTTTGTGTCCTCGCCAGTGTATATTCTTATTGTCATGTCAGTCTGTCCGCCGCCATATCCTATCCTTCGTTCACAGAGTCATGGTCCGTACCAAGTGGCACATCCCGTTGATTTGGATGGATATATCCGAATGCTATGTCATATCTCTCAATCTCTCAATGCAATGGATTCGTCTAGGCTATGGCTAATATCACTCATCTACGAATTGATTGAGAAATGGCTTCTCTCGAGTCATGCCAGAAGAATATCTCATGGAATCATGGTACTACTCAATGGAGTACTCTGTACGCTGGAGAAATCGACAAGCCAAGACCAGTCTCTCAGTTCTTCTTTAAAGTGCGGACTACATCATCCAGTTGGCCATTGGCCAATGTTGCTGCTTCAAGCCCTAATGAGCCAATTGAGCCAGTCCATCGAAACACTGACAGATGCTGGCGGCGAGATCCCTGTCTTCTCTGGATCCCGCGTCTAGCTGCGGTCACGTGGATTGTCTGCAAGGCTTACAGGAATAGATGCTACGTCGCATTAACCTGCACGTTGACCCGGAAGCCTCTGGAAACACGGCAGAGAAGAGGATATCGGCTTATTTACTTGGCAAGTTATGCATCTCCTGCATGCTATTAAACTGTCTTCTATTACCCAAGACCGATCAATCGCATTTTCGCGGATAAGGCTGGTTACTGGAGGTGGCCAGAACCAGGAGGAGAATTACGACTATCTGTGACCATCGCGTCCAAGACCGGTAATAACACCCTGCTCTCTTTCCATGGAAATCCGCACACACAGACCAAGCCGCTTGGATAAAGTGGAATCAAAACCACGGTAGCGGTTTGTCCCATTATTGAGACAACCGTCCGACCCCCAACAACAGCTAACCTACATCCAAAAAGCAAACATACAACATACATGAAGCCCAGACCTACGATAAAGAAGAAAAAAGAAAAGAAATACATGCATACATGTACATATCTTGCTCTTTTTTTCCTTTTTTTTCTTTTTTTGGTGTCTCAACACAATGCTCCGAACTAATGATAATCAACCAGGTCGACTCCAAGTGGATCCCGGCATCATTCTAGAGAGCAGCTAGATATAGTACATACTTGGTACTACTGCACTATCCTCTATACTACTGCGGCACCGTTTCATGAACCCTTGAGCAGTATGTTCTCCGATGCTAAGAATCGTAGCCCGTGACGCTAACCGGGGTCCTGCGGCAGGCAGGCAGGCAGGCAGGTAGGAGGCAGCTGTAGGTCGAATGATTGTGATGGTCTTTCTCGCAAGCGCGCCCCGGCACTTTCGGGATACAGTTGCGTACTATTTGGTTTAGGGTATAACTATCTAGGTAGTGGTGCGTTTGATGCAATTAAGACTAATCGCACCTAAGACGGTAAAGCATTAGCATGCGGGGTTCAAGGGACGGGATAGAATTGAACACTCTGTACGAGTACGGAGAAATAATTTTACAAAGTAGGACTATCGTTATTATTATTCTACTCCGTACGCTTAACACGTGCGGAGCTACGGAAGTCCACTCCCTTGTCTCTGTCTGTATAGAAAGCAGTCGAACAATTGCACCTACGCGTACAGAGTACAAACCCTCAGCATGCGTACGAGCATACGGATCCTCCATATATGTACTCCGTACGGAGAACTCAAGCCAAAACCGCTAATCATATGCATCGTACATCGTACATCCAGCAGCCTCTCTGAACAAGTGACGCAAGCAAGGGTTGGCACACACACACACACACACACACATACAGCATACATACACTTTCCCAACCCTCCCTCCTTCCATCTTGCCTCATTCATACACACACACCTTCTCTCTTTTCACACTCACATTCACTTGCATTCGCTCGCTATCCAATGCAGCGCCGATCTATCAAGTCACCTGAAAAAGCGACCATTCACGTTCCATCGTGGCGGCAGCGGTCTTGGATGAAAGTTTGATGATCCTTTAGTATCTTGGGGTACTCGTGTCCATGTGTTCGGAGTACGGAGTAAAACTCATTAACTCACGGCTTTTGTGTTCATTTTTGGTGGCGTTTCTCTCGTCGAGCTGTTGCTGCTTTAATGGAGATGCTGGTAACTAAGTTACAGGAAGAGCATGACGCTATCAACTATCATTTCCATCCCCAATTGGAGTCATCCAACATGACGGAGTGCTTTTGATCGTTTGGCGCGCTTCTTTTACCTGTCGGCAACAAATTTCGCTTTGTAGTAGAAATGGTAGCAGTCACGTCAGATATCGCTAGCTCGTCAGTCGACTGCCAATTTGCAGTGGCCGGACGTGAGAGATTAGCCAATATCGCAGCTGAGGATTTCTCCGAAAGCGGACCCCCTGGATGTCGCTTCTGCGATGATCGTGTCGCGCTGTGCCTTCGCCCATCTTCAGTAGACTTTCTCGGAATGACTGCACATTTATTATCAAGTGAATAAACCCGATTTTATCGGTGTAAAACACTGTGTGATCTTGCTCGACGGCAGATGAATGGTATAAAACTGAGACATCGCTTCTTGAAAAGTAACTGGCGTTGTGTATGTGAGACGGTCAAAGGATGGCTCTCTTCCCCACGATTTCAACTGATGTATGGCCCGCGCTCCCAGGGGCCCGTGAGCCTTTAGCTTCCCCAAAGGATTCTGATAAGATGGGGACGATTGACTGCTTCGACGGCACGACCATGCGATCTAGCGAGTCTTGGATATGTCGGTTCAAATGCATAACGAGTAATCCGTCAAAAGAGTCAAACTTAGCATCCGAGACACCTTGAACGAGAGGATGAAAGTTGACAAACGGTGAGTCCTGTTTGGAAGCCTTCCTGAACTCCAGTTCTCAAGTCATCCACGATTTACCAAGATTGTCTGGAACTGCTGCGAAACCTTCAGATCAGAAAGGGACCAGGCCTCCTGATTTGATAGGGTCCTCCTTGTTGGCTCCGGGCCCTTCAAGCGTTGGGAGCCGAATTCACAGGCGGAAAAGAGGAATCTCTGGTTACTTTGTTATGCAACATAGGTTTGTCCTGCAGGGAACTGGTGCAAGCTGTAGCTTTTCCTGGTGTACAATGAGCTGGTTGTGTATAATTGGCAACATTACCTTCATCTTAGGTCTTAGGACTCCCTCTCAAGAGAAATCTCAAGCTTCAGATGAGGGTCAAGTACCAGATGAACAAGTCCAAACTCTGGCGGCGCCGGTGAACCCACCACATACTGATGGCAATAGCATCTTCCGACGTGCGTCAACCTATTCGTGAGACATCTGAACTTACCCGTCAAGAACGTGGTTAGCGGGACCTCAATCCACTATTAAAGCCGTTGAATAGGGAAAAGAAATGACTTGGCCAAATGAATATATCTGGCCTGAAAAATCACCCAAGCGAGGTTAGGGCAGAGCCAGAACAACGGTGCAGTTGCGAAGCCTTTCCCATTCCCGGATTACATCCAATGAGCGTCCCAGCCGGCGAGCTGCAGCATCGAGGATACTGGCAGCTCTATTCCAGCCTCTCTTTCCCAAGCTTCCCCAATAACCCTCATCCCCAATGGGTCCAACTTTGCTTTTCCCTTCCAGACATCAGGGTTGGGTGAGGGTGAATATGTTGGACATGCTTGTGCAAGTGACTGAAACATGCGGAGGGGCCCCAACTAGTCAGTAACTAGACAACCACTGGCATAGGACCGACTAGGATCATGATGGCCTCATTCTAATTAGTAGTATGTTGATTACCAGCTAGCCGACTACCAGCTTTGAACTGGTATCTAACTCACTTCATTCCACAGTGACGGGGAGAGCCTGCCCTTCTTGATGTCCTGTTTATAGACACAGTAATGCCCCTAACCTGTATGCAATCAGTTTCCAACCAGCCATAAACTAGCAAGAGATTTATTCTCACTGTATTGGAGCCGACCATGTTGCAGGGCAATGGACAACAGAGGCGAAACTAGTCATTTTGGCGAAGAGGTCTCACAGTTTGATTATAATCCAATCAATGGGCATACAACCTTTGATCCAGGAACAATACTGACCACCCTGTGACTTGGTTATGGTCTCCAGCTTGATTTCCCATTTATTTTCTGGAATGTAGAAGCCAACTCGAGTATCGCCCCTTCATGATCTCTTGATTCCATGGTCTGCTCCAAATAGGCAAGTCGCGAATGGTGATCAACTTACTCTCCATATCACAGACAGGATTGACAATTGACCTGGCCATGGAAGAGCCGGGTCTCCCACATGGTGCTCGTCTCAGGGCAGGTTATCCCCGGCAGAGTCTCAAACGGTCCTCCGTTTGCTCCTGAGACCACCTGCTAGAGATTCACCTTGGCGACCTACTACAGCACTGAGAGCATTCACAATCCATGAGGATGTAAAAAGGCATGATCCCCAGATTTGATGAGCCGTCTTCTATACTGAGATTTGAAGTACTGGGGTCCGCAGAAGGCCTCGACTTCGACTTCGACTTAAGACTTAGGGCAGCCTGGCGCAAATACAGAAATGAAGAGAAGTAGGGCAAGGCAAAAAGCACTCTAGCTGATGGAAAGGTACTCTCCATCTGTCGACTCGAATATGTCAAGGAGCAATGATGATGACGGGGAAGACTAACGTCGCCTGGTACTCTGCCCGCTGTACCGTACATAGACTAGCGGCGAAGCCCTGGGCTTGGCCGGACTAGGAATAGTAAGTGACGGAGCTGGTGATCAGGCAGGCTATACTCTAACCATACTCTACTTGTAGTAGATAGGTAGGTAGGAGAACCAGGCAGCATTCTACAGATGCAGACAGATTAATATAAAGTATGACCATAACATCCATGAATTACTCTAATATTTCTGTAAGAACACTAACTCTCTGACTCCTAAGTGGAAAGAAGCAAGCAAAGCAATAAAAGGGCAAAAACGGGGGGAAGGACAAAACAAAAAAACTATGGTAATACGCACGAAATGACAGGCATGCTAAATGGGTGGAGACAGACAATATATCACGTCGAGACGCTGTTGAATGGGGTGCAAAGTGAGGGAGTGAGGGAGGCTTTTGTTGATTTGAGAGTGGATTGAATGATTCGTATAGAGGAAGCGGACGAAGCCAGGAAATATAAGCGTGTGGTATCAAATTTTTTTAAACGTATTGAGAGAGCCATCTGATACCTTCGCCGTATCCTGAAAACCAACCAATGCATGAGCACACAACCAACAAATAAGGGGGGAAGGAAAAGGAAGGAAACTGACCCTGTCTCATAACAACACTGCACATAAATACCTCAATAGGTCGGATACCCTCCAACGGAACCTTGCCCTTGCCTGTGGTCTGGTACAGACCCAACTGATGTCTCAGCTCGTCCTCGCTCACGGCGCGCGGGTGGTCGATCTTGTTTCCAAGAACCAGGAATGGAACCTTGGCCAGTTCCTCCATGGAGAGCAGGGCATCCAGCTCGGCCTTGGACTCGATGAATCGCTCGTGGTCCTGCGAGTCGACCAGGAAGACAATGCCGCTGACTTCGGGGAAGTAGTCCTTCCACAGGCGACGGGCTGTCGTTGTCAGATTTGAATTCGTATGTTTTTAAAAAAGGGAGAGAAGGCACTCACCCTGCTGGTGACCTCCCAAGTCAAAAGTCGTAAACCGATTGTTTCCAATAGCAAGTTCCTCCGACGCTGCCAGTGTCAGTGTTATAATCCAAAATAGAATCTGCCAGCCAGCACAATACATACTCGGGTGTGCAGTAGGCTGCAAAATAGCAAC
The DNA here is from genome assembly GCA_003004525.2 of Aspergillus sp. MA 6038. Classification (NCBI taxonomy): domain Eukaryota; kingdom Fungi; phylum Ascomycota; class Eurotiomycetes; order Eurotiales; family Aspergillaceae; genus Aspergillus; species Aspergillus sp. MA 6038. Next base: position 50,620 of record PQME02000142.1, on the reverse strand, counting down.
ACGGTCGTTCTATAATCCATTAGCACACCACTACCATTGAAAAGAGCGGTAAAAAAGGAAAAAGAACTCACCTTCAACATATGCAACAAGGTCGTTTTACCGGCATTATCAAGACCCAGGAAAAGAAGCTTGGCGTGCTTGTTAAGGAGGCCCAGCGAAGCCAGGACGTCCCAGACTGTGGTAGAAAAATTGCCATTAGTACGGATTCAGTCCGAGGATAAGCAGAAAACAAAGACAGATAAGGAAAGAATCAAGCTATGCCAGCTATGGCATATCACAACCAAACATAAAAGAAAAATATCCATTCGAGTCACTTACACCAGTTGATAATCCACATGGTCAGAGCTCGAGTCTTCTGTTTATTGTGTATAGAGAGAATAAATCCTCAACCTGCGTCTGGAAGTAGTCGAGTCGAGTCAGTCTGATCCTGGTGCAGGAAGGTCAAAGGAAGAAGAGGAAGAAGCCAGGTTGCGGCGGAGAAGCGCTGGAGGATGAGTTGACGTTGACGGTCCGGGTCGGCAGGCTGACCGCCTGCTTGTTTGGGCGTGCTGGGCAGCCAAAGCCCAAGCGTTGGGATATTACTGTGTAGTACACTCAGGATTAAGAATTTCTCAAATGTCGATTCATGCAGTGGTCATCATGATCTATCTACTAACAGCAAAGGTAAAGGTGTAATAATAGATTTAATAATAGCAAAGGATACTCTGTGCTCTGAACAGCATAAATATGTATAACTGAAAGAAAGCAATCGCCCAGTAAATGCAGACAAATGTCCTCCTAACAATGATGGGGAATCATCGAAGTATGCATAGCAAGCAACGAAAACAGCCTCAGGGCGAGGGATATAGGCAAGGATAACGAAGGTGTGATCGGTATTCGTTATAAAAAGGAAAAAAAAGCGAAAGACGGAGTTGTTTAAAAAAAAAAGGAAAAGATTCATCATCCCAATTATGTACAAAGAATGACATGGATTCCCCTTGTCTATAGTTTTTGTTTTCCAGGGTGGGCTTTAAACAGATAGGACGAGCTGGGCGTCTTCACCGACGCCGTAAGCCCTGCACCTCTCAGCTACTTCGAGGCCAAGCTCCTTCATCCGTTCAGCTCCTTTCCCAGGAACCGGTCGCCGCTCCATCTGCTCCTTGGCAGCTTTGCGGCAGTGTTGACGCCAAAACTTCTCCTTTCGTTTCTGGCGTTTTTTCTCAAGTCCCTCCACAATATCAATAGGTCCACGGGCGTGCGCCTCGCGCGTACGAGAGGTTTCACCGTCGGATGGATCGCTCAGATGGTTCCCAGACCACCGGGGTAGTCGTTCCAAGTTGACGAAGAATGGGTTTGGAGTCCGAGGAAGCGATTTGGTCCGTGTGATCGACGGTCGCTGAACCAACCCGCTGATGTTCAGGCCATGGGGATGCAGAGCCGGAGCCTCAGCCGAATCATCCTGGTCAACCTTGGATGGGAACTTCATTTTCATGGCAGGCGGCGGCGGGGATCGAAGACGCTTGGGAGACGAACGACCCTGGCGAGGAGGGGGCGGCGAGACCATGCGCTTGGGGGGAGAAAGACGAGGCGATGATTTGCGAATTTCGATCGCACCCGACCGGCCTCGAGAGGCTTCTCCTGTCACCGGCTCTTCCACCTCATCCTCGTCTTCGTCATCTTCGTCTTCAGGATCCGAGGTGGGGAAACTAGGGTCGATATCTTGGGGGATGACAACTTGCTTCGACAGACGACGTTGCTCCATGCAAGATTTGTAAGCTACCTCCAAAGGGCGGTCCTCGTCCAGAGTACCACAGACGAAATCTGTGCTATCCGGAAGATGCGGAGTGCCAGGCCGCATTCGCGTGACTTTAGACTGTCGACTCGGCGAGTGTTTCTCTGTCAGCGAAGGCGGGAAGTTCTGTCGACCGTCTTCACGGGAGTCGTACGAATTGTACGAGCCGCATTTGAAAGAATGACAAGGGATTTCGACAGTTTGCGGGCTGGTGGCGGCTGTGGTCGTGGTCGGGGCCCAGAATTCGTAGTCTGAAGCACCGTCACTTTCATCAGATTCCGCGAAACCAGCCTCATTGTCGGATTCATTGCCATCGTCCGAGTCGTGGAGCGTGGATACGTCGTCGTCCTCAGAATCTTCCTCGTCTTCGTCATCGTCGTCGTCGTCGTCATCCTCCTCCTCATCTTCCAGAGCCTCCTTCTCCGCTTCTTCGCCAAGTTTCCTGATTGCGATTTCCTTCTTCATGCAGTCACTCATAGTGATCTTTTCGGTGTATTCGGCAGCTTTCTTGACCCATTCATCATCCTCCTCGACAGAAGAGGCAAATTCGTGGAACCGGGTGGCCTCGGATTCCTCGAACTTCCCTAAACCCCTCGTCGGAACTCCTTTCCGTTCACTGGAATCAGCCGCCTTCTGCTTTTCCGACTGAGAGATGTCGACAGGTGCAGACGACTGTTTCCGGTTAGGGGAAGTCTTGCGCGCCAGGGGAGCCGGCGATCCGCGGGGTCTCGTTGACCGGAGCGCCATCTTCCGAGCAGGAGAGCGTTCCCTTGCGGGATCCTTCGACTCGCGCCCCGGGCAGACGAAAGTAAGCGTAGTCTTCCGTTTACCTGGCTCGGTGGGAGTATGCATTGTGTGTGTCCCCTTGGCGATTGGTTTTGGTGAGGTTGCGGATCGTTGGGGTTGTTGCTGTTGCTGTTGCTGCTGTTGTTGAGGTTTTTGTTGGTCCTCAGTCTTCCGACCGCATGCGAAGCTGATACACCTCTTACGCCCAAGGTTGGCCTCGACAGTCGATTCACCGAGCTCTCCGCCGCTTTTCTTTGTGGCCGTCATGGGAGCCGGTCTAGAGGACAAGTGCGAAGGCGCGGGAGGGCTAGGGGTGTTAGAAAGCGACGGGCTGGTGGTCATGCCTCCATCACTGGTCAATTCTGCTGTCGAGACACCACTGACATTGCTGTGAGGATACGAACGGTAGGAGAAAGTGTGATCGTAGGCGGACGAGTAGGGTTCCGAGGGAGAGAAGTCATTGCTGTTTCTCAATGCACGGGTGAGGAGCGACTCTTTCTGGTCAGAGGAAGCGACGGCGGGGGACTTGACGTAGACGACCGCGTTGTTGTCGTCGCAGTGCATTGGCGCGGATGGTAAGAAACGATTATCCGGCGGTTCGTCGACGTCCTCAGCCATATCTGTTGTGTCTTGAGTTGACGACTTGTTGGACGAGTGTGGAGAGAGTAGCATCTTCAAAACTTTGTGTATGGAGGAAAACGGACGGTCACCACCGCGAAAATGAGCCATTATTTCAACCGATCGAGTCGGAGGGAGAGAATAGAAATTTAGGTAGGTTAAAAGAAGAGTGGACTGAAAAGGGTATTAGGAATAAGGGTAAAGCGAAAAGAAAGTCGGGAAAGAGAAGAAGTATGAAGGCGAGGAAGACTCGAGTGTGACGGTATGTTAGTGGCGGCGGGATGGCGGAAAAGGTGGTGATAATAGCTCAAAGCAACATGGGAAGATGCTCTCTCTAAAAGGTCGGTTCAGGATTATAACCGATCGACCCAGAGGGCAGAAGAGAAGAAAAGTCCCATTAAAGGAACGAGAATTGTCATGATATAAGGCACATTGCGCAGAAGGAGAAAAATGTAAGGGCAGTGAAGTGACAAGAAAGTCGAGTATGCCCGCCAAGAGTAGGCGAAGCACGGCTTTTTCTAATCCTTGTGTAGGCAACGGAGGATATAAAAAAAGAAAAAAACAGAGTAGAGGAATGGGCTTCTCAACGAGCGCCAGGAAGAGACGCGTCGAATGAGTGCCAGAGGAACACTTATGAATGAGTTGGCAGGAGGAGAGAAGGTGTTTAGGGTGAAAGAAGATGGAGGAGAAAGAGAGGAAGAGGAGGAGGAAGAGAGGGAAGAAGAGGACGAAGACGTCGTTAAGACCAAAAAGGAAAGGCGGGATGTAAGAGTCGGTAATACGGGATGAGGATTGGCGGGCGGGACGGGGTCGGCAGTGGTGAATTACGGTAATCTAATTACGCTCGCCACAGCGAAATAAAATATTAAAAAAAAAGGAAAATAAAAAAAAGTTAAAAATTACAGTTTTTCTCGTCGTTTTCTGCAAGTCGGTCAGTGTGTGACGCACAGACCAACGCCCCGCTGTTGTTTCCGGGCGGGAAACGGTGATTGGCCAGGCTAGCGTCGGTTCCTGCGGCTACAGGGTTTAATACATTACCATTACAGATTCTTGAATTTTTGATTTTCTTACTTTGCAGGGAGCAGTAACAATGCATGGCAAAAAGTAAAATATAGGACAGGAGTGCAGTGTAGAGTGTAGAGAACAGAAAAGGAAGAAGGAAAAGAAAGAATAATGTTGAAAGGATATGGATGTCTGGGCCGTGTCGAGGATTGATTGGTGCAGGCGACTATGAGGGATTTCTACGGAGTACAACTACAGTACGGTCTCGCTTGCCCACACACAATTAATCGTAAAATTAACAAATCGTGTCTGACTAGCAAATCAAACCCCGGCCATTTCTTTTACCCCAACAAGACCGACCACCACGAGGACAACGGCACGAGAGCCGGTCACTGTCACTGGTACTGGGTCGGAAAACTTTGCTCCATCCACTGCCCCGGAGCACGACCAACTCTGGCACCACGCGCTTACGAAGTACGTGCAAAGGAGGGCGACAAACTTAATCCACAGCTTTTACGTTCGGGAGAGAAAACGGCTACCCTGTGTTTCAACTTTGGTTAACGATAGGCCCGCCACTACTCCAGAGTAGTCATACAGAGAAAAGCTCTCTCTCTCTACCTGCTACACTACTCCGTACATCGCGCTGTGCGCGTGTCTCTGAATAATCATGGCGGTTTTTTAACTTCTCGTCCATTCGACTGCTATCTGCCTGGCCGATCCCTCCCCGTATGACCTACTGTAAAGACGAGCATATTTGGTGTTGCAAATAATGCTTGGGACTTCTTGTCGCAGTCGACCATCGGCTTGGCGACTCTTGGCGGATTTCCTTGCTGTACTTCATACATACATATATGCTCAGATCAGGAATGCCAGATCTTGGCCTTTATCTTGGCCTCTATTTTTGACATGAGACATGAGCATTCTTACGGACGGGCAGGGATGAAGACATACCAGTGAGAGAAAAGTCTTGGACCATGTGCCGAACATTCCTGGAGAATTTCGCCGCCACTCAATCGCTGGAGGGTATATACTCTGTACGCGGAGTATTAATCCTCGACAATGAGGCAATGATAGCTTGTCCTCATAGATCTCACTATGGAGCATTACTCCGGACATGCAAATAATCGATGGAATTATTGTTGTCTAAGCCGATCTATTGTCGTTTTTAACAAAGTTTATTCTCCGTGTTAATACTTGTAAACACACTAGTATACCTCATAACTTAAACGCAATAATACAGGGCAACGTACGACGACGACCGCAGATCTGTCAATCCCCAGGACGATGGTGACTTGGGCATTATCTTGGCACGCTCAGGTCTTTCAATAATAGAACAGGCCCCAAACTTAATAAATAAATGGCTACCACGCCCCCCTCCCCTCAAGGCTGACGAAGATACAGCCTGATGGTGATGATGACAAGCGGTCAGACGGAAGCCAGCCTCGCCGGCTGAGCAACTCTGCCAGGCGGAATCTGCCGAAGAAGGGCACCAAGAAGGTCACCAGTGCTTCGGACCACCACCACCAGTACAAGGCTCTGTACTTAGGTCAGGCCTTGGATTAAGCTTTCTCGCTGGCCAGGATATCCCAGCGCAAGAGGATGCTGATTCGATATCTGTACACCACCGAATAAGGGACTCATGGCAGCATGCTGGAGAGCTTTCCCCAGTCTGACTTGGAGTACAGTAACTAGGGCATGAGTTGGCACAGTGCTACCGGTGAGCCACTCGGGCAGGGCCCAGTCTATGAGGGATTATCCGTTCTGTTACCATAATGATTATACAACAAACGATATGTATGGGGGTCATCTGCTGGTTTGGGGTTTTGCTGCAGGAGGCTTAATCCAGTAGCGCCCGGAACACCTCACTATTCCTACTACTGCTATCATGCCGCGTGGGTAGCATGTCGTGCTCTAGTATGTCCTCCGTACGAAGAGCTTGACAGTTTTTTCAATTTTCACCGGCTGTAATTACAGTGCTCCGTACTGGCGAATATTAGTCCTATCGAAAGAGGTCCTACCGACATCTGACGGAGCCCAGCATAAATCCAAATCCTTGGTGATATTCCGGGCCGAACCATTTTGCCAAGCACAGCACAACAAACACTGTCGCAGCTCTCTGGAATACAGAATACTCTGTGCACTACTACTATTCGTTCCACGATAGAATGCCAAGTCCGGTCAGCCAACCTCTCAGCCAACCTCTCGGCCAATCTCAGCCAATCTCAGCCCGTCGGTCGGCCAGTCGGCCAGCTACACAAGCGGAGGCAACAACGCGCGCGCGAGGGACAAAGACAGCCGCCAAGATCAAAGGAAGGACCAAGGGATAATCATAATCGCCAAGATGATTCACATACATGTAGTGCTGCTTGGCAGCTTGGTAGCTTGGCAGCTTGGCAGCTTGGCACATATCTGTAAAGGGATGAAGCAGGGGCGCATACATACAAGAAAAAAAGGGAGAATGGTGGTATGCCGAGTCCTTGGCGTTGGGTTTATGGAATCTTTCCCTGGTCTACGCTGCATATTCGCGATGCCACTGCTACTGCTACTGCCAAGTCCTCGCTCTCAATTTGGGCTGATGCCAAGGCATATGAAGGACAATAATCGAAGACCTCATACATTATCGAAGGTAGTGTACAAGAAATGCGTCGTCGATCCGCCTTTCTGTATGGAGTAGTTTTTGAAGTACGGATCGTGCTTGGCTCATGTCATCACGTACACCGTGGTTAACTACTCGAAGTGGGTGCAGTAATACTTAGTAGACTGTTGGGTATAGGGTTACGTCAAGTTCTCCGGAGCCATGGTAGCCTTGATGTCTACTTTTTGCTTGGTGCTCGGTATTATGTATGAAATAACTGCGGAGTATATTGATCATGGATCTTGTGGTAACCTCGACTTGCGACATTGGATACTGCGGATAGACCCGGTTAGGTTTTAGTCCATGGATATACTAACCAGCGACAGAGGATTGACGCCAGTTCCCTATGATGTTACATGCAACCAGGCAGTCTACAGCATTTGCTCTGCCGTATTTATGATTATGCCGCGGCTGACGAGGACAGCAATCCAATACTCCAGCCCAGCTAAACGTGGGAAAGCCACCGATCGCGACTGATCCTTCGAACCTGTCTTGTGGCCATGAAACATCTACTCTGTATGCTGGCGTACGAACGCCTCCCACGTCAGATGAACCATGATGTCATGGGCATGGATCTCTTGTCTTTCTACCTCAATCAAAACCGACACACACACACACCTGACTTGAGGGTGTATGGAGTAGAGCCTTGGTCTCCATGTCATCATATAGCGTTGCTATAATTATTGTATTCTGGGGTCGTTCTGTTTTTGCTCTGCGTGGGCCTGTCGTTCGTCTCTGCGATGTGTACTCCATGTATGCATGGCCAAGTTGCGTACCTCCTCCGCTGATGAGGCAATTCTTTGATTGGGATGGATGGATGGGGCTCTGTCTACGTATGTTTCGTGATTCCCGTTGTCTATCTTTGAAGACTGTGGATTTATACAGATGTAAATACAAATACAACACTAGTAACTATACGCATACTGAAACAAAGGCAAAGGAACAGTAATCATGTGTAATGCCGATGAAGCTGCTGCCGTCGTCGTCGCCATCCCTTGACAATTACGTCCTTGGCCCAAACGACCCGATCCCGTGTCCGTACGACAGCAGCGCACTGTCTAGCGAGGACACTGGCCACGCTCTGTCGATATGTGTTGCGCTGGACAAGAACTCTCCGCCACGCTTGCTGGATGATTGTCGCCGCGCGGGCCCGCTTCGAAGCGGAGAGGAGTCGCGAGCAGAGGAAGGTCAGCGCTCCCAAGGTGAAATCGCTGGACGTGATGTGCGGTGATGTGGTGGATGTGACCATATTCGCTGTTGACGTTAGGTTAATTAAAAGAACAGAACAGCTAGCGGCACCGAGGACATACCGAATTGGGAACTACAGCCCAAGGCTTGGAGACGCGACGTTAGACTCCCCCTACACTCCACGCTGCCAAGGATGTAGTCCTGGTACTCCTCCACGATACTGTCATAGGTCCGGTTATCGGCAAAACTTGTGCTGAAGTTGTTCAACCGCAGTCCCTTGAGCCAAGCCAGGAGCGAAGCCCATCGCTGGAGCAATGCTGTATATTCATTATGCTGCTGGCCCAACTCGGTGATACCCACGACCCAATCCGCATTGGCAACATGTTCGTGCCCGAATTGCGCTACGGCACGTCGTTGGAGTCGAGCAATCTCTTGTCGCAGGTCATCCCAGTCCACTAGTCCAGGGAGTCCCCATTTGCTGACCAGCCTCCATAGGAGCGCAAGAGTCTTCTCCCGGTGGCCATCGACGATGTCCTCTGCTGCCACATCATGCGTGACTCCATGGGCCCCGCTTGCCAATGCATTCAGGGCTATTTGCACATTGAATAGTTTCACCGCTCGACTCGCACTTGGAAGCTTCAGATGTGGTGTAAGCAAGGTTCCCGCATCTGGCACCGTCACAGTAGCTGTGTGTTCCGGGTCCTGCGAATAGAGGAGCAACTCCACGACACGGGTCAATCGTATGCCGTCTCTGACGTCCACCGCGAGATTATTGATACGGTAGTCGTACTCCTCCAATCGGTGCTGTTCGTATGCCACTTGGCAGTCTAATTGACCCAGTGACTTTATGATGTCGCCTGATGATGGCAGTAGGAGACGTGCGAGGGCCCGAAGTACTGTGGTGGATGACTTCATAGATGACGATGTGAGAAACAAACGACGAGGGAGCGTCGTCGTCATCCCAGCGAACATCCTGGCCTTGTCTAAGAGCGCTACGATCATGATACTCCGAAGGACTGTGCGATGGTAGGCGCGAGCGGACATGCTCGCCTTTTGGGCCTGTGTCTCTGCCTGCGGCATGTCCTCGTTGCGTAGCAAAAACGTCTCCAAGAAGCCTTCCAATCTCCTATTCAGAAGCTTTTCTTTGCTGGCAGTCGTGCATGAACGGCCTTGGCCTCCATCGTCGTCCTGGAAAAGCCTTCGGCCGATGACGGTCTCTAGTGCTGCCCTCAATGCGTGCGGGTCATAAGTTTGCGTCCAGATATTCAAAAATTTCCGCTTCAGTCCAAGATCTTGCTTCAAACGCGCATCTCGTGTGAGAACGTCCTTGGGGATACTCATAGCGCCATACAGTAGCGATGCCTGCACCCGCTTGTAGAGCAAGGTGAAAGAGTCATCCTGATAGTAACCGAGAAGTTCGTGCCGCAGAGTGGCTGGGTCATCACAGCCTGTCTGTCCATCAGTCTGTTCAAACAGTCCGTTCAGCAATTGAGTTATCACGATTTCTTGATGTGTGAGCCAGTTGTCTTCGTATAACGCGGGCTTAGAAATGTCTTCTGTGAGCAGGGGGAATTTTTGATTGAGCTTCTTCGCTTTTATGGTTGATACAACCTTGGAAGATACAACATTTGGTGTAGGATGATTCATAAGTTTCGACAAAGCCGGCTTCTGTGTCCTCGGTGGAATGTGCTCTTCACCATGCTCCTGTTTTGGTTTTATGATGTCTCTTTTCTGAACAGTACTGGCTGTCGTTGGTTTTGCATTGCTCTTGTCCCCCAGCACAGTTCTCTGGGGAGACTTGTTGACCGGTCGAGCTGCTCGTAGCTTGTTGCTAGTGCCCGACATTTGCACATTTGATCGAACGCTTCCTGGCTTCGCCGCACTGCCAGCCAGCTCCGTCTTTGGCTGCTCAAGGGGAGGTAATTCGCGCTTACAGCCTTTGTCCACGCCCACGCTCCCAACAAGCCGCAAACCAGGCGGAGTGTTTTCTTTCCCACCGTTTTTGCCAGCAACGTCAACTCGGGTAGAGGTTTCCTGTGCAATCTTGGTGTTCGTTTGCAATGGCGCCCTCCGAGCAGAGCCTGCCAGCGACCTCTTTGCGTTCCGCTTCCTCACAATCCGCGCCTCCAGAATGTCCATCTCTGCATCCTTGGGAGCCTGACTATCGACATTTCTCAAGGCCTGAGACTTAAGCGGGCTGAACATGCCCATGAAGACGCTCGCAACCGTAGTGTCGTCCGTGGGTATGTAGACGGTCTCACGACGCACGTCTGTTTTCAACGTGTCCTTCTCCATAATTCGCTCTTTGCCAGTGACCTGCATAAGTAGGTCGTTGTTCGTTGCCGTACTTGGTCGGGGTTTTTCTCTCCTGGGCTTCAACTCTGACTCTCCCGGGCGATGCATGTTCGTCGACGGACTCGGCGCAAAGCCGACTTTGGGTCGAAACCTCTGCGCAGGCTGCGAAAGGAAGGAGGAGGACTTGCGACTCGATGCTTCCATAGGCACTGGCGCACCATTGTCCCTTCTCCATTTGTTGATCGACGGCGCCGGTTTCTCTTCGTTTTCGTCATCATGGATCTGAAATGACGAGGGGATTCGATTTCTTCGTTTAGGCTTCGCTTTCGTGAGAGCTGGTGCCCTGATTTCGGTCGTAAATTCCAGGTTTGCAGTCTCATCGAAAGGATCCGGGTCGGCTCTCAATAAACTGTCGATTGTGTCGTTCCCGTTGCTCGACCTGGACGGACAGGGGGTAACAGCTTCGTTCAAGAGGCCTGACATGGTGATCAGATGATAGTCGTGCTCGTTTTTCACACCATACAAGACTGGTTTAATGCTGTCTGCCTTAACAATGCTTGTTCACTTCAGTGGTTCCTTCAGATATATATTGGGCGTTGTCACTCTTGGCCCAACCAGACAATGACAAATCTCAAGAACCAGATTAATCCAAGTAGATTAGACCATAAGATAAAACTGTCAAGTGCTTTTATGATCCAAGAGATCGAAGTAGATCATCGCGTCGTTCGAGGACGCGAGGTCCAGATGTTGACAGGCGCCGGTTGCCGGTGCAACGACATATATTGATGCCTCAGGTGTCAACACGAAATCATGCACTAACTCAGAAAACCGTTTGGGTTGTGTCAAAAGTGTCAGAGATCCGCCGACGATTGATTATAATAATAGCTCTGGATATTAGCAGACCAATATCGGTTGTATTGAGTAAGTCAGGGTTGGGTTACGGTGTCTTTGTATCTCGTAGGGCCCGCCGGAGACACCTTCCATATCGGGACTATACACAATGTCCGTTGCGCTCCCTCTACCGAGGGCTGGCTTCCTACTTCTACGTTCTCTGGCTTCATCTGCTCATTGCCATTCCCGTGCTCTTTTATGCTTCCACTCGTATGTGTGTGGCTGTGTCATTGTCCTAGCTTTATCATCTTTCGCACACAGCAAGCGAGCTGTGGACGTTTGCAGGATTCTGGATGTCGCTTTACTTCTCTGGATTCACCATCACCCTCGAAATTCATCCAATATGTCAACCTCGTAGGCTGTGCACCGGAGCCTTTTTCTGTTCACCATGTCACTAATGAGTACTGGAGAGGCTTTTGGCAAAACGGTTCGATAACCGAGTAGCATCCTCAACGGCATACTCCTTGTGGTGGAGGGTGACTATGAAGTAAGAGCTCGGCACAGAAGAGCCGGATAGTGGGTGGAATGATGTGACGATATTGTTTTCCATGGCCAATATACCGTCAGCTGTCGGGGTAAGAGTTTCGCTGTACACTTCCCAAGAGGAGACTCACTCAACGTTCGTTTAGAAGAGATTAGACTGAGAAATGTTTTGTCCTCTTGAACAGCTTTCGATGTCAGGCGCGGAAAAAGCCTTCAAACATGGTATCCTGGGAAGGGGTTGCCGCTGTGTTATCCTGAGGGGGATAAATAAATCAGCGGATTTCAATATATGAGCAGGTTATAAGGCAGCAGACGTCTCCCCACTGGAGTACGAGGAGCGGTGGAACGAGTATGGTTTCGGGGCATGTATTATGAACACAAACAGGTCGACTGGCATCTCGAGGATCAACTCTGCAGAACCGAATGCTGATGACGGCAAGCCTTCACAGCCTCTTCGACTATTGTCTCTTCACCGTCAATCCTGATATGAGGATAATACTGAAGTAATTGGATTGGGAGAGAGCAAATTCAACCATTATAATATGATTGAGGGGACCCAAGAGCAGAAATGTGTCACAGACAGCTAAATATTGATATCTATACTGCAGGGCAGTCGCGAGTCCTCAGGCTTTGTTGTGTGCTGGGTTCAAGGACTAGATAGTGTGATCACCAGGTGCTGACACCAGCGTCTACCCATCATTTGTGAAGCTGATCACTCTCACCCAGCATGTTTTCCACCACGGTCTGGAGCACTCCTGGAACAGTGAACGCAAGCTTATCCCGTCAATGTCGAAGCCTAAAACTGGGCCATTTCCTAAACCTATAGTTATTGGTTTCCTTGCACATCATAGTATGTCCACTTGAAATCCAATGGGAGTCCAAGGATAGACGATATTCCATAGTATACCTGCACCGGTCGAGGTAAGAGGATGCGAATCCAGGTATCTTTTACAGTGATGCCGTTCTCGTCAGACTTTCTCAGAATGAACGATAGGAGGATCCTGGAGGCACGCTGACCCGCAAACAGCCTGTTTTAATATAGAAGGGTCACCAGCTGTAAGCATGAGATCAGCCCCAAGATCCCCAACGCAACCTAGAAGTAGTGTTTTGGCCCTTTGGGAAATTGCTCTTGGTCGGAAAATGCTGCCAGCTCCCCTAGACGAAGAGCCCAGTGAGGATCTGATGCCTTCAGAGAAAGACATTGTATGATAGTTGACAAAACCATGGAAAGGAAAGCAGAGCAAGGACATCCAGTGATGTAGCACCCACCCCTGTTGGATGTCAGTCGGAAGTGGAATGGTAACAGGGATGAGGCATATAATCATGGTAAACAATGAGTGGAAACTAAATTGCTGAACCTGAAGTATTGCAATGTTGTGAAATGACAGCAGAGTAATGGCCATCCAAGCTGGTAGCAGAGAGGATTCTCTGACAAGTTGCGCCATGTACAAGTAATGCCTAGAAAATCGGTGGTGTGGGTCAGTCTTTTGCGAAGCTGATTAAGCACACTTTTGCGGAATGCTCTTCCATCCCGACGCCGATCCCGTACAATGAACCGTGGATGACTCCTCCCACTTTATTACCCATACTTCCCTGGAAGTTTGTTCAGTCTCATCCACAGAACCTACTCGTTGACAGTGGACTTTGTCGAAGCCTGAACCATATGGCTGTCCTCACGGTTGCCTCAAAGGCCAATGATGCCCTCATCCTTCCTGTGATGCTTGCGGCAGCACACGTCACGCAAAGCAACCCTCACGATGGAATTGTGATCGAGTACAAAGATCTTCTGTCACTAGGAAAGGGAAATGAGAAATTGATACTTACAATGAACAATGGCGATGTCATCGTTGATGGATCCGTGATGCCATATTTAGTGGACCAAAGTGTACTTCCTAGAGGAGCGAAGAAAAGTGAGGTTTGTTGTTGACTCCTTCTTAGCAGTTTTCCAAAACTCTCATTGTTTATTAGGTCGATGAATGGCTGCATTTTTCTGCGGATCTTGCACTTCCAGACTTTAAATCATTAGACTGGCCCATGAAGGAGTTGGAGTCGCACCTCACCCTACGTTCTTACGTTGTTGGCTATTCACTGACCCCGGCTGATGTTGCAGTCTGGGGTGCTCTTCGCGGGAACAAGGTGACCACCAGCCTCCGTCGGAACTTCGTCAATATAAGCCGTTGGTTCGAGTTCATCGAAACCTCCAATCCTTGGATTACAGTTGTTGTTGCGGACCTCAACAATGTCGCGCGGCAGAGAAAGGCTGCAGCGAGTGCATCCGGTGCAAACTATAATATTGGCCTGAAAAACACCGAAAATGGGATCGTTACGAGGTTTCCCCCAGAGCCCTCCGGGTATCTTCATATTGGCCATGCAAAGGCAGCTTTGCTGAACGACTATTTTGCCCATGAATACCGCGGTCCTGAGTCACAGGGCGTCCTTATCTGTCGATTTGACGATACCAACCCTTCGAAAGAGTCTGCAGAATTTCAGGATTCAATTTTGCAAGATTTGGCATTGCTTGGAATTCAACCTGATCGAATCTCCTATTCCAGCGACTATTTTCAGCAGATGTATGAGGGTTGTGTCAAGCTCGTTCAGCTAGGTAAGGCATATGCGGACAACACGCCAAAGGACGTTATGGGAGATCAAAGGGGAAAAGGGATCCCCAGTGCATGCCGGGATATGAGCGTCGAGGATAGCCTTGCCCAATTTGAAAAGATGAAGATTGGTTCGGGCCTGGAGTGGTGCATTCGCGCTAAGATATCCGTCGATGACCCAGTGAAATGTCTGCGTGACCCAGTTATCTATCGCTGCAATCTCCAGCCTCATCATCGGACTGGAACGACTTGGCAGATCTATCCAACATATGACTTCTGTGCTCCTTTTCTTGATTCTCTGGAGGGTGTTACCCATGCTCTCAGGACTAACGAGTATCGAGATCGGAATCTGCAATATTCCTGGATTCAGGAGGCTCTTGGCGTTCGCCCCGTGGATATTTGGGATTTCTCCCGCCTCAATTTCGTCCGAACTGTGCTTTCAAAGCGGAAGCTTACTCTTTTGGTTGATAATGGTGTCGTCTGGGACTGGGACGATCCTCGAATGCCCACTATTCGTGGTATACGGCGTAGGGGAATGACGGTCCCTGCACTTCGAGAGTTTATTTTGAAACAAGGGCCGAGTCAAAACGTGATCAAACTCGATTGGACCTCAATCTGGGCCACCAATAAAAAATACATCGATCCTGTTGCCGCCCGACACACAGCTATCCCCAAACACAATGCCGTCATAGCAACTGTCAATGGGGTTGATGAAACCAGCTCTGCAGATAAACCAAGGCACAACAAGAATGCAGCTCTGGGTACAAAAAAGGTCTTCTTTTCCAGGCAGATCCTCCTGAGCCAGGAAGACGCTGCATCATTCAAATTGCATGAGGAAATCACGCTCATGAACTGGGGGAATGCAATTATCACAGACATTTCTGCGGATCAACCTGGAGTTGTCTTGGGATTGGGGCTACGCCTTCACCTTGAAGGCGACTTCAAGAAAACGGAGAAGAAGATAACTTGGCTGGCAAAGGAAACAGTCAATATGATTCCCGTCGATCTGGTCGACTTCGACTACTTGATCACTAAGGAAAAGCTTGAGAAAGACGATGACCTGTCTTCGTTCCTTACGCCAAAGACCGAATTCCGGAACGAAGCCTGGGCCGATTGCAATGTTACGAGCCTTGCTAGAGACGACATCATTCAGTTTGACCGCATTGGATACTTCCGGGTTGACCAAGTATATCAGGAAGGTGAACCCGCCGTTCTTTTCCGCATCCCGGATGGGAAAGGCGCTTAAATATAGCATTGGAGCGCACCATAGTGCTTCAAATACGGCTTTTTTTTCTTTTTTTCTTTTTTTTTGAGCCAGCATATGCAGGCCTATCTAGTGACAATGCATAGATTGGCGCAGGGTAATAAGCATATAAGGGGATCAAGGGACAGATAGCAACTAGTAAACTACCAATTCGACGGCTATTCGCTAGCTACTCGCCAGCACTGCGCTTGACTAGCCCTAACAGCCTTGAGCGCTAACACCCCCATGAGGGTGGGTGTAGTGAGCAACAATGAAGCATTTGATGAGCCCTTGGGGAACAAAAGATGTAGGAGCCCACATACTTGTGGCCTGAGACAGGAGAAATGGATCAGTTGGTGCGTGGCCAAAGGGTGCAGGAGAGTGGTGAATGAAAGTTGCTGAAAGGTGGCCATTTCCGGTGTCGTCTGCCGCCAAAAAAGGCAGCGAAAAAGCAAATCGCAATTCTTTTAAGAGGAGCATTACACTTATGCACTGTACCTGACTATCCCTAAACCGCCTTCCGTGTTGGACATTTCGCACGCCGGGTCGGCAACGGGTCTCACGACCAACCTAGGAAGTTTGGCTGGAAACAGTTAAGATAGTCCTTGTTTACCAGAATTCAGCGAGGCATGCGGGGGAGTGGATACAAGTCGAGCCATAAAAACGGCCCATGTGAAAGTGAACGACGGGTTAATTTCAAGTGTGCCGGATTTTCGGTACGGAGGTGTTTTTTTGGGTGATATCTCCGC
Organism: Aspergillus sp. MA 6038; assembly: GCA_003004525.2. NCBI lineage: Eukaryota > Fungi > Ascomycota > Eurotiomycetes > Eurotiales > Aspergillaceae > Aspergillus > Aspergillus sp. MA 6038. Next base: position 34,362 of record PQME02000142.1, on the reverse strand, counting down.
GACTGGCTCCGTTCATTCAGTATAAATAAACTTGGCCATCTGGCCGTTGAGAAGAGGATGGCAGAAGAATTGAAATGAATTATAACTGGAATCTGAACAATTAATGCGGCCGTTGAGGAATAGCTATGCCCGTCCTCGTCCTCCCTATAGACGTGAAGTTGCCGAGTTCGTTGTCGCCACTAGCGGAACGCGCTCAGCCTCATCCCCAAAAGTAATCATCCGCCCCCTTCCAGCAGCCGAGCTTCAACGTGGCCCTCTACAACTCGTGCTGTCCTGAGTCCATCTTGCTAGGTGTGTATACAGAATCTTCTCTTTCATATATCATCAAATGCTAGGGACTGAGACATCCCTGTTAGTCATTTGTTTTCCTTATTAGTCTCATATTAATCTCTCTTCCGATATTTCATCAGTGCTCGCTGCGGCTTCCCCCTTCTTCGCTACAAAACCGCCGGTCCCTATCTACATCTACGCCCTTCTCCTGAAACTAAAACGCCGTCGGGCCAGTGCGAGATGGACCATCAGTAACCTTTTGCCAAAAAGTTCGCTTCCATCGATCATCCCTCCTGTATTCCGCCGTTACGGTTCCCGAACTATAGGAAACTGTTTTGCATTTTATCGTTCTTATCGCCGCGTCAAAGCGGAATGCCTGCAAGCCATGGAGTCTCTGGTCTATGAGAACTCGCCCTTGGCAGACTATCTCCAAGGTGAGTGTGCTGATCAGTAAACACACTGGGTAGGGAATTGCTGGAAGCTTATTTCTCTTCGGGATCTTTAGGAGAGGGCGAAAACGACTATAGTTGGCCCGTTGAGCCTACAGATACTGAAGATGGTGGTGATTCCGGTGAGTCAACGGCGGATTTTGCTCCTCGAGGCGCATCAAAGTTTCAAGAGAGGATTCGAAATAAACTCCCCAAACCGTTGGACACCAAGGTTGCGCGGCATAGCGAAGCGATAGGGAAACTCTACGATGCTTGCGCGGTATGTCTCTGATCATGCGCCACAGTCCATGTCTACTGCTAGTCATGAGGGTTAACTGACTGGTTTGATCTATAGTCCGCGCTGAATGCCCACGTCGGACAAAGTGACAACGCGAGATTTCTGGAACAGTTCGGCTACGTGATCGTTGCGTCGCAGTTGTTAAATGAGCATAGTGCTCCGTCGTACGCTTCCGCTACAGATGTACTATCTCATGCGCAGCCTGCCGATCTCCCATCGCTTTCTACGACATTTGGTCTCCAGGGCGCCATTGTCACCGCATCAACGTCATTCTCGATCGCTTGGTTATTACACTGGAGTCGACCTCGGTCGGGCGCTAGCATCAATCCCCGGAAAGTCGGTATTCTCTTGGTCTTGGTGCCAGTCCTGGGGTTTCTGTTCTACGCGTTCGCGAAAAGGCAATGGCTCAAGTACTTGCGACACCAGGCGGTTGACGCAGCTGTGACTTTCATCAGCAATGCTCAGGGATTTGATTCGGCTGCTTCCGGCTCTGTTGTGTTTATACAAGAAGTTGAACTGGTGTCAAGAGGATATCGCATGTATGGCTACCAGATTTCTTTTTCTGTCCATCAAATCGAGACGCTAATATCATTACAGAAGCACACCTTTGCCGCCAGTGAGTAGGCTCGAGGACCAGGCACAAGTTCGACGGTGTCTCAGGCTACGCCGCGCCGTCTCAGATTGCCTGTACTCAATGCTGGAGCGGTATCTCCGGGCACAACGCATCTTACAACCACTCACAGACGATATCAATCTCGCAAAATATTACGATATTTACGAAGTTTCACTGGAAGAACTTATTGAAGCCAAGTCTTGCTTAGTCGATCGAGATACGGACGACCAGTACTCGTTGCGTGCTCTTCGAACGCTCTTCGGGAGACTTTATGGCGTTAGAAAGAGCATTCTATGCTGTCTCCTGGCTCTTGGTGCTGATGGCGGTGGTTCTGACATCGGGAGATGGAGCACAGCAGTCGAGCAGATGCGTAACCTAGCTGACGTGACGGGGAAAAACATCCGCAGGATGACCGACATCCTCAACGAGGAAGACAGTAAGTGCAATCTATCCTTATGATTAATCGGTGATTGTGACATGGGCTAATTATGCTGTACAGGTGAGGTTATCCCTCCATCCCCTCTACCAACAGCTTCCCCAAACAAGGACGCTGTTCGGACGCAATTTCGCAGGCTCAATTCCCTTTCCCAGGGGATCCGTGCTCTACACGCAAAGATGCACGTGATCCGTGAAGAGTCCAATGCCAACCTGGATAGAGTAGATACCAGTGAGTTGGAGGCGAAACTCCTGGCACAGTACGATTCCATTGGGCCAGACATACGGGGTCTGCTCCAAGACTGGGAGGTTGGAAAATCTGCCCTTGTCAACAGCTTCGACCGACAGTCATATACGGATCGCTTTTCTCGCCCCTCAAGTACATTGACGCCAATGTCTCCTACACCTAGCTTGGGTGGTGCTACAGCAGTCGAAGGAAGTCCGTCGGATGCACTCAAGGCATTGAACGGCGATCCTGCTCACCCAGACTTAAATGGCACCCCCACTGCTGATGCGGCCGAGGAAGGGGAAATCTTCGAAGCCGTTGCACTTCCATCGCGTAGCACCAAACGGTTCTCCCTCACCAGGGAAGAACGTATTGCACGTGTCAAGGAAGACCGAGAAAAGCAAGCGGCTGCGCGAGACCGCACAGATGCTAATACTACCATGCTGCGGGAGCTAGAGATGGTCATCAAACAAAGACCCCAGATCAATACCGCCTCGAAACGGGTCACAAGTATCTGATTTCAAATTGCTATGGTGGACTGTCATCAATCACCATTTACGCTCTTTTTCTTTCTCTTTTCTTCCTCATCTATTATTTCTCTTCTCTATACATATTCTTCGACATTTTCTCTCTATATTCACGCCAAGCGGCAACCATTGGCCAAAATTTGCAGGTTGATACCCGATGTATAGAATGGACTGGCGTCCTCGGTGTTTAATCTGGGTTTTTCGTTTCGTTTCGATTCTTTTCCCAAGTCCCTCTCTCTATTTTCTTTTCTTTATACTATTTTCTTTTGTATCGTTTCTTTTATTCTTGTATATTTGGAGTTCTCTTAGTTTGTCTGGTCTTGTTGCAGATTTGTTCCATTCGCTTTACAGCGCTCATTGAGATGCGAGAAACCTTCTATTTTCTTATGTATGTAAAGGACAATAGATTTTATACTCGTCTTTATTAATAATGTCGTTAGCGATGCAATACTGACAGCCAGGTACTTTGTAGTAGCACCAAACAAAGCCTGCCTTTTTTTCCTTTATGCCTCAGGCATACAACATTAACCCCAAAGGGTCATCAAATCAGCCCCAAGCGCAACGCGACTCGTGGACGCGCGCGTCTCGGTCCCCACCAGCCCTCGACCGCGAATTATTCACTTCTGGGCAGGGCTCGCTGTTCCTTTATAATTTCGTCTCCTGTCTCTTCTATCTTCCTGTGCGTTCCTACCAGACCTCATTTATATCTCTCTCACTAGTATTCATTGACAGTTCCACTCGCAGCATTCATCTGACGTCGAGCCCTCATTCCCACGCACATTCTCTATTTGCACACTCCCCACCTCATTTCACGAACCTGATCAGGCCGCAGAATATATCAAGAGTGAGTTATACATTGCGCATGCGTGTGTTAAACGTGAGATTATTTCTGACCGATTTATCAGTGTTAGAAGCACGTCTCGAGCAAGCCAGTCTCCTCAAGCGCGTACGTGGCCGAAATAGATATCACGACCACCATAATCACGGAACGAAACAATACTTACCAGGATCGTGAATTGCAGGTCGCCGACGCCATCAAGGATCTCGTGCAGGACTGCAACTTCGACTGCAATGACTCCGGAATCGCCCTGCAGGCCATGGACAACTCGCACGTGGCGCTGGTGTCCATGCTGCTCCGCGCCGAAGGGTTCTCCCCCTACCGCTGCGACCGCAACATCGCCCTGGGCATCAACTTAATTTCGCTGACCAAGGTCCTGCGGGCTGCTCAGAACGAGGATGTGTTGACTCTGAAGGCGGACGACACGCCGGATGCCGTGAACCTGATGTTCGAGAGCCCGGAGACGGACCGGATAAGCGAGTACGATATCAAGTTGATGGATATCGACCAGGAGCATTTGGCTATTCCCGAAACCGAATATGCTGCCACGGTTGAGATGCCGTCGGCAGAGTTCCAACGGATTTGCAGGGATCTTAACCAGCTTTCCGAATCGGGTTTGTCTCCTTTTCCATCACTTAAAGAGAATCGTTCGTAGACTAATTGGAATAAAATTTACAGTCGTCATTGAAGCTACCAAGGAAGGCGTCAAGTTCTCCTGCCAAGGTGATATTGGCAGCGGCTCTGTCACCATCCGCCAGCACACCAACGTTGAAAAGCCCGAACAGAACGTCTCCATTGCTCTCTCCGAGCCCGTCGCTCTCACCTTCTCCCTGAAATATCTCGTCAACTTCTGCAAGGCTACAAATCTGTCTACCTCGGTGTCGCTCTGTCTGTCTCAGGAGGTTCCCTTGCTTGTTGAGTATGGTCTGGGAAGCGGCCACTTGAGATTCTACCTTGCTCCGAAGGTACGGCTTATTATTATTTTTCTTGACTTTGGTTTTCAAGGCATCGTCGACTAACTAACTGGTTGTTACAGATTGGTGATGAGGAATAGGATGATCATGATAAGAGAAAAGAAGTATTAATGATGGCGTGTTCCGGCAAGGATTTCTCTTTCCTTTTTCGATTTCTGATATATTTTCCTCGGGCATCTACCAGAGGATATGAGGGTTTCTCATGATTTTTAAGATAGCGGTTCTTTTTCGATTATCCCACCGGTTAGTGATTTCAAATATACCGAGCATCATGAACATCTGCAAAGTGTGAATGGAAGTAAGTTGTAGCTTCAATGATATCTACTCCGTACAAAGATCTGAAATCAATAACCCTCTTATGCCCGCCACGCCAACACCACACGACCATGATAATCCACCGACACAACGACGGTCCCTATAGAGAATATACTCAGATCCTCAAAAACGGACCTTGCCATTAGCCAAGGTCCACAAAAGTCCTTTCCAGAGCTCCCTTCCCCCACTGACCTGTATCCAGCCGGGGAGAAGGAAGAGAGGGTAGGAAACAAACTGACCTTAAAAAAAAAGAAGTAAAGCGCCATCCCCACCAGAATGATCGGAATCGAATGATACCATTTCCCACCTCTTCCCCTTCCCAGAAGGGAAGGAGCAGAAAGAGATGGCAAAACACGGTATGCTGCGTATTGCACTGAAGTGTCGGGCGAGATGGGACCCCGATGGGACCCCAATCATCGCACACACGATCTTCGCAACGACTCTCCCATGGGGTGTTTGAAGCCCCGGTGTTTCTGATGCCGATTGCAGGTGTTTGCTTTCACACCAGGCCCTCACGGGCAGTACCGACTCTCTATTTTCGCCAGGGCAAAAAATAAAGAGCGGGTGCTGGGTGTAGGTGAAGATTCCTCCGAATTTCTCATTTGCGTGGGGACCTCGGACTGCTAATACGGCGTATCAGGTTGTCCGAGGAGACAAGGTGGTGTGCCTTGTCGTGTGTAGCAAATAAACGCAGCATTGATGGGGATGGCGCCTGGAGAGAGAAAAGGAAAAAGAGAAAGCAAGAAGCTTTTGTGGGAAAGAAAATATGGGCTGTGGGTTCACCGCCTTCCTGTTTCTCGAAGCTTACTACTTCCAGCTAGTGTGTTTCTGCCTGACACCTTTAAAAAAAAAAGTACTTCCTCGCCTGAGGTTCAAAATAAAGACAAGACAACAGAGTATTAATATCGAGAAGCAAAGCCATTGAAACACTTTGAGGACATAGACTCCAACGCTAACACAAAATCAGAGCAAACATCTAGCAATCCATGATAAGCTGTGACCTCTTCCATTGCAGAAACAGACATGGCCACACTCAAGGCGCGACATTTCCTCTTCCTCTTTCTCTATAGGACTGGAACCCTCTTCAAAAGCACCTCCTCAACACCTTCTGCGACAAAGTTAGGATTGTCAAAAACAAGGTGACTATCAGCTTTGCAGATGCCAGCCTTGTGACACCAGAATCTGGTAGTGAATTCCATCAGAAGGTTCCTGCCTATGACAATGTCTTGCTCAAGATTGGTGGCAGTGAGATGCCCAACAAACATCACGAAGTCCAACCGAATCACGTCCGTAGGAACGCAATTCGTGTTTCTATCTGTAATCCAGCCGTCTATTTCGGGCCCCGCTTCTCCATTGAGGATCTCTGTTATGGAGTTGCCCTGTAGGAGTTTTGATCGGTAGTGCAACGTACGGATGCATTCCGAGACTGACCGCTGGTTGTCTAAAGGAAACCCGCGGTCTCCTTTTTATCTTCGTACTAGACACGTGGCTATTCGACTGGTCTACTTGTGAAACCCCTTCGGGGTAGTACACATGGTGGCCCGAGATATCCGGCCCGGAGGGTCTATAACCCTAACAATCTCAACGTGTTGCACCCGTACAGTGGGGGAGGGGAGGTTTCTAGTTGAGATTGCATAAAACCTTCTACAGAGCCGCCAATCCTCAAAAGTGCTATTATTTGCGTAGCTGAGATCAATCCGGATACATGCTTTGGCGTCGTCCCCAGGGTATCCAACCATCCTCTCGCATCGGTTGTTAGCCGTGGTGCAGATTTGATGCCCCTACTTCAAGGACAACACCAGATTGCCTGTTGACTCAGGCGCCCAGCAGGCATGCAGTTCCGTTGCCCAATTACCCAGTACAGTCAGAGGTGAGGCAAGGGGAACAATTTCGCTAGACATCCATTGCAAAAAGCTGTTGGTCAATTATAACTTTGAACAAGCTGATATAGGGAACAACCCAAACTGTCTCAGATTAATAGGTTATCGTACAATAAAATAACTCAAACTGGAGAAAGAAAATGAAACTCCTAGTGCATCTGTATGTATGAAGTGAGTTCTATACCTATTCCTCGCTACTTAAGGCTAACAAGATTTCTGCCAAGTGTCCATCCAGAGGTTCGCTACGAATACATTGCAGCTGATGACAACCTCGCGAGCATACCTGGGCATCTTGATTGACAGGTCTTTGGTCAGAAAGTTATATAAGAGTTTGGCGGACTTTAGGGGCCTATTGTGATTGGATGCAAGGAATTTGGAATCATCTGCACTGATGCTTGAAAACTCCGCAACGTCATAGCTGGTGTGCAGGACCTTCTGCAGGACAGCAGCAAAGCTTCAATACCTGCTGTACTTCAAAAGATTGGTGAGGGCGGGCACCGGGGTAACAAGTCCAGACATCCTGGTTTCGCTGGAGAAGTTTGAGGACGAATTTGAAGAGAAGCTTGAAGTGAAGATGCCATTGGGTTGGGGAAGGCAGGGTGAGACTCCGCTTTTAGGAAGTTCATCATGGGAAGATGCACCGTCCCACTGCGATGATCTCTTAAATGGAGATGACGGGTCTGAATGCAGCAAGTATTCAATGACAACGGGAGATCGTCGAAACTGGATCAGAATCAGCGAGTCAATATGGCCGCAGGAGCAGGGATACGCCTACTAAGTCCGGCTGTGCTGAACTAATCATGGCTCATGGGCTGCTGGATATAGCTGTGGACAAATATACTGAATAGCAGCTGTCATGGAGAGCAAAAAGACCTTCGAACATAACACCAAAAAAGCACGCGATGTGACGCTTGAAAATCGCCTCGAACCCGTGCATATTTATGAGGATCCAGACCCCAAGTTTCGTCATCAGGCATGACCTGAGAGTACGTAGTTGGTGCTGCCTGGTGGTTCGTATATTACATCGGCCTTTGGGTGAGACCGCGGAGAAACCACTCACCACAAGAAAATCAGTAATTTGGTTTACATCGAATAGAGAACAGCCCCGGGGGAATCCTGCTTTTATCTCTTTGCACAATTTTCAAGAATGTATGTTAGGGTCCTAGTAGGAGCCAATATCTCTGCAATGGCGCTGCTGGGTCGTAAAAATAGCACACGGTTCATTAGGGCCCTTAGCACAAGTGTCAGGGTACTAGTTCCGCAGTCAGTATAGTTATGGCCGGCCCTACGAAGGGTTACTAATCCATGCCCGGCGCTAGTTCGGATAATAATACGGAAGTAAATAATTAGCACTATATACTCCGTACATAATAATATGGCACAGACTGGATCATAATAGTACCATTCATTGCCTTTGACGGTAATCCGGGCCGTCTCTTAATCTCTCTTGTCGCAGTTAGAGGTGTGGCTTCATGGTCACATGATTGATTGCCACAGAGGGACACGGCTATGGAGTAATAACTCCGGAGTATTACTCTGTACAGAATACAATATCCAGACTCGAGAATTTAATTTAATTTCTCAATTGTTGAACTCATAGACGAGGTCCGGCCCTGGAGAAAGTCTGGTTGAGTGTCCATCACTTGCCTGGGACGGATCGTTCAGGGCTGGCTCCACCCAGGAGAAACGATATTTTATTACTAGATGTGTGATGATTTCTTGGCCCCCGTTGCGAATACTCGACTCAATCCAACCGTGGATGCGACCAGGCCGGATACAGGGCAACACAACAATGGGTTTTGTTTGGTTCCGGCGGGACGGATCTGCTGTAGACGACGGTCGAGAACTGAAAAGGGAGAAAAAATGATTGGATTGACGATTGGAAGAGAACAACATCCAGCGATGATGGGTTTCCCCATCGGGACATACCAAGACTGCTTCGGAACACGCCAACCGCTGGGAGTTGGTCAATCCCGCGCTGGTTAAGCCCCCTCTTCCCTTCTTCTTTTCCTTCTTCCTTTCTTCCCACTCCCTTCTTCCTTCTCCCCTCTCTCTCTTTCTTATCTATTATTCTTGCTCTTCTCGCTCTTGTTATTCTACTTTGCTTTCCCTCACAGACGCCCTCTTACCCTCCGGTTGTTTTTATTCCGTCCTTCGTTTATCCACCGACTCGCTCGTTTCCTTACCTCACAAATCCTTCCTGCGTTCGCTTGCTCAGCCTTATGCCAACTACGCCAACATACCAACAACCTCGAATACAACCCGGCACGCTTGACTATTGTTGGGTTAAAAAGCATCGCCTCACAGCGACACCCTTGCCAGACGGCAGTTTCACGCGTGGCTAAGCACTGATCGACGACTAGAGAAAAGGCAGAAAGAATAGACGGAGTGAAGAGAGCAAAATACGGATACAGGAGCACAGCCAAAAGCAAAAAGAGCCTGCACCCTTTCTGCTCTTCTTTTCCTTTTATTTTCTCTTTTTTTTCTCCCCATTCATTTGGTGGTTTTTGTTTGAAAGGGTGTGGAGCTGTCAGTGTCTCAGGAACGAACAGCCACAATCGCAACAATTTGTCTCTGAACGAGCCACCCCCAAATCGGCAATTCGCTTCAGCTTCCAGTCGACTTCTCTGAAAGTCCTTTCGTCGACTTCTCTTTTTTCCTAACTCTTTTTCACACCTTATACTACAATATTCTACACCGCCGGTTGGTGGTGAAACCGTCATATTGTATTCACACGCAGATCCTCCGGCGGACACGGCCTCCGTCACGGAGCCAATTAGCAAGGTATATTCACAGAGCTCGCGTACTTCTCTCCTTGGGACGTCGTATGATCCTTCGTTCCGACGGGACACTGGAGGTTTCCGGGAGAGAGAGGGTTATGTAGCGCCTACGCCGAGACCCGCCCGTCGCAAGTTATACGTCCCGAATTCGCTGTGGACATGGTCGTTTTCGATCGTTACGCTCATTCAAACTATTATTACTCTTGCGCTCGAATGGTATATTTAAAACTCTAACCCAATTTATTGTCATTTTTGAGCATGAACTGACGATGGGTCTCGGTACAGTTATGTTTTCGCAAATTTTCAGCTCCAACTCAAGCCAGAAGCCGACGGAGTGACCGCCTCGAAAGCCATCCCGACCTTCCTAGCGCTGTACAGCTATGGGCTCATTTACGAGCTGGTTCTCGTGTATGATGCCCTGCGCCTAAAAAATACGATTCAAGTCATTGGGTTATGTCTATGCAATATTGGACTCTTAATCTACGGCGCCGTCCAGGTTCAACAAATCAAGGAGGCTGTCACCAACGTTCTGATTATTAACAAGGCCATCAGTCCCGAAGTATGGCCAGAAACAGAACCTTTCCTTATCATCATCCCGTGCGTCGTGGGTATGGGTACAATGTTGATGCTTATCGTTGCGTGGAAACTGTATGATGAATTTGCCTGGTCTATTTACAAGCATATCAGCGCCGATCTGAGGATGAAGCGTCGGTATCTTACATATCAGGTCCGTGAATCAGCGCCAGGAGGGAAGAGAGAAAGACCGCTTAACGCTGACTTATTCTCTCAGATTTACATCGCTTTACTTAAGTTTGATTTCTTTTTCTTCCTTGGGTTCACCGTTCAGTTTGTGGTCATTGTGACTGGCCGACAGGACATTGAATTCGCTCTCACTCTGGCTGCTATTCCCGTGACCATCTTGATTCTAATCTGCGCGGCAATCTTCGTTCGACGGGAAAGTACCATTGGAATGATTGTCATTATTGTACGATTCCCTGGTTTATTCTCTGCTGTGCTTTCTTCGCTGACTATTCCAGCTTCTCTACTTTGCCGCCATGGCATATTTCCTTTTCAAGCTCGTCCGGATGTATCAGCCCTACTGGCTCAGGGAATACCTGCCGGCCAGACGATCCCTGACATTCTTCGCCGTCATTACCATCGTCCTCATCGTACTGACCATCGTCAACGCCTCCATGTGTATGGCAAACTTCCACAAGGGACTGAAGCCTCATATCAACCGGAAAAAGACTCGTCGTGAAGAAGAAAAGACAACCGAGTTGTCTTCCAACATCGGTGGCCAGATGCCCTCGCGAATGATGATTGATTGAGCGGCTTTTTTTCTTCTTTTTTTATTGCTTTGGACAACAGATACCCTTTTTATGAATGTTACTTTGGCTTTGGATCTTCGAAACAAAAAGGAAAAACAGAAGAAGCATTTGGTTTAATGTCACTATATCTATATACCATTTAGCGCTATATTTACGAGCGGTATTCACTACGTTACTATACGGGATCAACGATTCTCTTGATGCTATACCAGTTAATTATAATGCTTGCCAGGGAAACTTTGTCAGGCGACTGGTTGAAACGCCGAACAAGACAGAGAAGCTAGAAATGAGAAATAGCCCGTAGGAAGTTTCAGGAAGAGGCCTTCGTGAGAATATCACTTCATGCTACCCACTATTCCATAGTTATCGACTGCTGCTGAGGCTGAGTTATCTGCCTGGCTAATAAACGGGTGGTATGTATCCTTTACAATACAGACTTACAATGGTGGACTATTATTGGTCGCGTTCGGACTGGGGTAGCCCATCCGTGACAATACGTGACAGTACCTGGAACGCAGCGTGGCCTCTTTCTTCGCGACTTCATCTCCCGATTTAATCCAAGCCGACCTTTTTTTATCCTATTCTCCCATCACATTCCTCCCTCTCAAGCCATCAACTCCTTCCTTTCTCGTTTCTGTTGAGATTTCCTCGATCCTCTTTTTACACTCTTTTTAGCCTTTTCTTGTTTCTATCGACTTTTCATAATGGTGAGTTCAATTGCACCCGTTCTCTAGGGAGATCACTCCCAGACATACATCGACTCCCTCAATCCTCAAGACCAACAATAGTCTGATTGAAAGCTAATCGCAACCTCTTCGATTTAGGCCTCTCCTCGTCCCGCCTCCCCTCTGACTTCCGGCGCTGAATCCGGCCCCGAGTCCAAGTCCCCTGGCTCCGGCGCCGGCGCCTCTGGAACCGGCTCGTCCGTGAATCGCCCTGCCTCGCCTACTCCACCCGGCGGTCCACGAGCTGCTTTGCGTCGTCGTGCGGCTGCGGATCACAAAGAGACTTTGCGGAATGCCAGGCCCAGCTCGACCCGCGCGGCTGGTGCCGGTGGCTCGTCGGGCACGATGCTGAAGCTGTACACGGATGAGAGCCCTGGTTTGAGGGTCGACCCTGTTGTTGTGTTGGTTCTTAGCCTTGGGTTTATCTTCTCGGTTGTGGGATTGCATGGTGAGTTCAACATAGCCTTTCGGTGTGGGGGACAGATAGGTTGGGTTTGGATTTCAGACTAATATGGGACCACGTGGTCTATTGTAGTCATTGCTAAGATCACTCGCAAATTCTCCTCGTGAACGAGATCGGGATGACGTCGATTCGTCTCGCCTGATATCGCGATGTTGCGTTGGCAGGGTAATCGGTTTGTGACTTGACAATTGCCAATGCACTGCCGACTAGGCCACCAAACTTCAGGCGAAGATTACCCCTGTATACCGCTGGAAAAAAAAGATTTTTTATTACCTTCTCTGTTCGAACTTCCTATACCCCCTTTTCGTCTCTTTGCGTGGGTCGTTTTGCCAGGCCGGGCTTGCATGCGGATGCAGCCACCAAAGAATCTCTTTCGGAACCGACTTGTTTTTTTAAATTCTCGCGAGGATACGAGTTTCGTTACCTATCTGCAGCATGGGTTTTGAATTGAAATGTGTTGTTGGATTCCGGTTTACAGTCAATTGCTCTTATGTTGCCGCTTGCGGAGTTGGAACACGGGGCTTGCATTGTATAATAATTTGTGCTTTTGAGTGAATGACATTAGGCTTGACCATCCATTGTCGGGCAAACTTCCTTCATCCGGCATCCTACAGTATACGGACCGATCACGAATCATGATGTATAGGTTTGAAAAAAGCCCCAAATACGAGGTATATGAATACAAATAGTATTCAGTTAGTGTACAGGCCGGAGTTAATTCCGACCTCACTTCCAAAGGAAAACCACTAGTCATTCGAGCGCTAGTATTAGGCATTCCACCATCCAACCACACCGTGCGAGTGCGAATCATCGACAGCACCGCGCAAATCCAAATCTCCCTCGCAGCTTTTGTCAAGGGCCCTATTCCACTCGACGATGTCCGAGATTGTCTCTCCTACGCCTTCCTGGTGGAACACCACCACAGTGACCAGAAACTGCTCCTCGACCTCGGACTGCGCAGAGATATTGAGAATTATGCGCCTGTCATCCGCGAGCTTATGACCAGTGGGAAGATGAAGATGGAGGTGCAGGATGATGTCGCGACGGTTTCGTGGAGGGATGGGGGGATGTTGGAGTTGATGAGATTAATGCGGTTTATCTGGAGGTTTGTTTGTTAATCCTTTCTTCCTGGTTCCTTGAAAGGTAATAAGAGTTTGGGCTGTCTAGGTCTGACCAGTCATTGGCATCTGGATCACGGTTGGGAATTCAGCGGACTCCCGTCGTCTACGAATCTAGTTGTCGGCCCTGGTTTTATGGAGGTCATGCTCCCTGAGTATCCGGCAGACCCTACGGGGCGTATTCTAGAGACTGATTATCAGTGAGCTTATTCTAGATTCTTGTCTGTTGAGTCTCTTCTGACCGTTGGCTTGTGAAGAGGGCGCAAGTTGCGCGAGACCATGTCTGATATTAACGGTCCCAAAGCACTTCGACTGGGTCGTTTCCAAGCATTTGATTGCTTGGTCGACGGAAGCTTTTACCTTCTAGATCCCACGGGGTTAAAATAAATTAGGCCCCCCGGTTTTGATGTCATGGATTGATAGAGATATTCAGCACACGCACGGCCACATCTGCGCCCTGGCACGGACAACACCATCCCCATCATCCACCTTCATCTTCATGAGCGGCGATGCATATCACCATGTTGAGACCCTCCGGCGAACTGAATACATGCCCCTCCCCGACCACCTCCCGCCCTCTCCTTTCCCCAATACGCGCCGGACGTCCCTATCCCGGGGCCCTCCTCGAAGCCATCCATCTACACCATTCACGCACAGAATCATTCTACGCCCGTCTGACACCAACCGCCGAGGAGGACGTTCGATGAAGCAGAGACGGCCTGTGATAAAATGGCCGAGTGCGATGCCCGTGAGGATATCTTTGTGGTTGTTTGCTTATGATGCCAGTTTGCACGAGGTGCTGGATGTGTTTTCCGAGGAGGCAAATGACTGGAGGACTAAGGGGTGGAAAGAGAAGGGGCAGTGGAGGTTTATGGGCGATTTCGGCCGAGCTGTTAGGGTTTTATATCGGACTTTCGGAGTACAACTCCCCCCATGCTGACATGCGAGAGGAAGAGGGAAATTAAGTGGATTTCTAATACGTATTCTGCTATCCACTTTCAGTTAGCATTTTAAAGATTATTGAAATGAGGAGCTAGAAGGCTCTAGCGTACTGTGATACCGTACGGCTGGGTCCTTTGGTATGCTGACTTGACCATTTTAGGATTGCTGCAGTCAAAGGGAAGCTCCAGCTTGAAGGCCTTCTCATATACCAGGTTTCCGGGACGCCAATCCCCACTGCTAGCGCTCCTGCTCCATTGACCACCGCAGGGGACACCACAACATAGGACTTCGGAAGTAAGGTAGGGCTGATTCACAGAGCATAGTTCCCTGACTACAATAGAAGGTTTCATGTTCAAAGCAGTATCAGGTACCAAAGTACCACCATGGTGAAAACAGGGCTTCCTGTAGAACCTCATTGTGCAACGCTAAATGTTGTTTTGTAGAGACGGCTATCAAGCAAACTGTTGGAGCTTGCTTCCTTTCGCAATCACAGTACTTCGTCCAATCGCCATTTCGTCGCCCAGCATTTTATGGAGACTTCGGCACTCCGTACACACTTACGGTAGATCTTACAAACAAAAGTAACTAATTGGTACGTCTTGTGCTTCCGCTAATCTCGCTTGTCTTTAATCCTTCTGTACATACCCGGCTCTGCTTATCTCGTCGCATCGGAACCAATCGCCGCGGCTTACGGATGGTATTGGGGTTATTGGGGTTGAAAATAGAGATAAGATGTTGACTCCGGTGGGAGTGGGGTATAGCGATACACCTGCCCACCACGTGGTAGGCTAGGCAGAAGCGATAGCGACGAAGAGTTATATTGGAGTCAACGAGTGTCTGGCAGTCTATCCAACTAAGAAGGAAGAAAAATAATAAAGACGACAAAGAGGACTCGAGATGAGTAAGCACAATGTAGCCGGACTAGATTACGCCAGTCCTCATAAGGAGCAGCACTCGCCTAGTCCCGGGCTTATTCATCCAGAGAATCCTTCGACCCCTGAACTCGTCTTTCTCTACGTCTTTCCTTTAGTTAGATAGATAGATTGCCAGACGTCCGTTTAGACTTGAATACAACTCTTCGTTGCTCTCGTCTCCGCTTAGCCTAGACAGGTGTATCGCTAACTATACTCCACTCCACCGGAGTCGACAGAGGATAACGAGGCTAGGCGAGTGCTAAGCGATAGTGGTAATCTAGTCCAACATAAGGTCTAGATAAGCGCATTTGACATCCAGCCAATGGCAGATTCCACGTCGATAACCCGACATCCTGATTTACGACATGCGCCTTATGCCCCTAATGTATGCTTCCTAATACAAAATGACTGAGCAAGGGCCTTATCAATGGTCCCTTCCCTCGGGGTATTCCGCTGACTTCCTATCTCAACCAAGACCAGGGTTGATCCGGGGATTCTAGGGACTGCTCATCCGTAGACTAGTGGCTGTTGTGCATAGCAAGATGGATGCCAAAAATCATGCTGCGAAGTCGGAGGGCAGAGCGTGCTGTAGCAGAATATTTGAACCCGGAGAGTCCCTTTACGAGGGATTGGTCAATCGACTGCTTGCTACTTGATTCTCTACCCGGCATTCACAAAGTGCACACGCGATGGCCTCAGACCAAATCAAATTCGTCCCGCCCCTCTCGCAAGGGTTTGGGTATGGTATTATCGTCGGCTTGGGATTCGCATTTGCCTTGCTGATGATTTTCATCACCTGGGCGTTGAAGCGGTATGCATGGCAAGACGGAAGGCATTTCTAAAGCCTAACTAGCTGACCAAATGTAGATACCAACATGAAGTCCAGACAGCCGAAATGTTCTCAACGGCTGGGCGATCTGTCAAGTCCGGCTTGGTTGCTGCAGCGGTTGTGAGTAGTTGGACCTGGGCTGCGACTCTGCTGCAGTCGACTACCGTGGCATACAAGTATGGCATTTCAGGGCCGTTTTACTATGCATCTGGTTAGTGTTCTTTCAATTTATACAGAGA
Source organism: Aspergillus sp. MA 6038 (assembly GCA_003004525.2). Classification (NCBI taxonomy): domain Eukaryota; kingdom Fungi; phylum Ascomycota; class Eurotiomycetes; order Eurotiales; family Aspergillaceae; genus Aspergillus; species Aspergillus sp. MA 6038. Next base: position 18,220 of record PQME02000142.1, on the reverse strand, counting down.
ACTTGAATGGGAAGTGATGCTGAGACCCGTCCAAGGCGCAACTGTCCAAATCATCCTCTTCACAACCCTAGCCATCGAACTCAAGCGACGAGCTCCCAACGCTCACACCTTCCTCGAGGTCATTCACGCCCGCTACGGCACGACTGTCCACGTCGTCTTCATCGTCTTTTGTCTCATGACCAACATCCTGGTAACCGCCATGCTGCTCACCGGCGGCTCAGCTGTACTGTCCGCGCTAACGGGCGTTAACAACGTCGCGGCGTGTTTCCTGTTGCCAATTGGCGTGGTGCTGTATACCCTTTTCGGTGGGATCAAGGCGACCTTCATCACGGACTATATGCATACCATTGTCATCTTGGTGGTCATCTTTCTTTTTGCGTTTTCCGCGTATGCCACTAATGCCACGCTTGGGTCGCCTGCGAAGGTGTATGATGCATTGGTGGCGGCGGCGAGACTGCACCCTGTTGAGGGTAATGCGGAGGGAAGTTATTTGACGATGCGGTCAAAGGGGGGAGGGATCTTTTGGGTGATCAATTTGATTGGTATGTTAACTCTTGTCTTGACTCTTTTTTTTCTGGAAGGATTTGTGCTAATTGTTTGCAGGAAACTTTGGGTGAGCACTATTGGTACCTTCAGGCATCATCAAATTACTGACTGATATAGTACTGTTTTCCTTGACAACGGTTACTACAACAAAGGTAAGTCTCGATTTCTTTCAATGATGTACTAAGCACTAACCGACTCTCCAGCCATCGCCTCACACCCCGTCCACGCTTTCCCAGGTTACGTCCTCGGCGGTCTCTGCTGGTTCGCCATTCCCTGGCTTTGCGCGACGACGCTGGGCGTCTCCGCGCTATCTCTAGAAGGCACGCAACGCATGAGCTCCGACGATGTGACCGCGGGCCTAGTTCTACCCTATGCGGCCGTGAAACTCCTGGGCTACAGCGGCGGCGTCGCAACAACCCTCATGATGTTCATGGCCGTGACATCCGCGTTCTCCGCGCAATTGATCGCCGTCTCATCAATTCTCACTTATGACATCTACCAGGCGTACATCGAGCCGAGCGCCAAAGGCAACAAGTTGGTCTGGGTCTCGCACATGGCGTGCATTGCATTTGCGATTGCCATGGCCGCATTTAGCACGGGGCTTTACTACGGGGGCGTCGGGATGGGATATTTGTATCTGCTTATGGGGGTGATTATCTCGTCAGCCGTGTTCCCTGGCGCGATGACGCTGCTCTGGAAGGGACAGAATTGGATCGCGGCGGGCGTTTCGCCTGTCTTGGGTCTCGCTGTGGCGTTGATTGCTTGGCTTGTGACTACGAAGAAGCAGTATGGGGCATTGAATGTCACGACTACCGGGGAGAAGTATGTCCCTTTTGTTTATATCCGTCCCAGGCTCCATGCTAACTGTGATAGCTATCCCATGCTGGCTGGCAATGTCGCCGCCCTTCTCAGCCCCGTCGTCATCTCGGTGATCTTAACCTACACCATCGGCTCCCAAAACTACGACTACAAATCCATGCAAACAATTCGCCAAGTTGACGAGACCCCCACCACATCCACGCATCCAGACCCCGAACTCACCATCCTCCCCGACCAGCCTGAGAAGACAAACCCAACCCTGAACGCCCACCAATCCCAGCCCCAGCCCCAGCCCCAGCCCGATGAAAAAAGCGAACAAGAACAACTGGAAGAACGCCAACTCAACCGCGCCGCCCTCTACTCCCGCACGCTGACCGTCGCCATGGTTCTCTGCTTCTTGATCCTTTGGCCGATCCCGATGTACGCCTCGTCGTACGTGTTCAGCAAGCCGTTCTTCACTGGGTGGGTTGTTGTGGGAATTCTTTGGCTGTTTGTTACGACGTTCGGGGTTGTCGTGTTTCCGCTGTTTGAGGGCAGACAGAGCATTGTCCGGGTTGTGAAGATGATGGGGGCGGATTTGATGGGTTTGAGAGGGAGGAAGAGAACGGAGGTCTCGTTGGGGGTGGAAGAGTCAACGTCTGGGGAGGAGGTGGTCCCGCAGAAGACGGCTGGGGATAAATAGCTATAATACGGTATTATTAATTTGGATATACGCAATTTCCACTTTCCTTCCATCCTGAAACTGGATCCTTGGCTTGCAACGTAGTCCTGAACAGGTATTACATGAATTGTGGTATCTCGACTAGACACAAAACTGAAAACCAACGCGCACGTCCAAAACAACTAACAAGCAAACAGACATGTAAAATACAGAAATTTTCTAACCACACCGCTCACTTATAACTATAGTTTGGCGGCTGCAGCGGCGGCGCGGCCCCATGTGCCTCTGTAGGCTGTTGCGGCGGCGGCGCAGGGTAGTAATACAGCGGCTGCGGGCCTGGAGGCAAGCCCGGGGGAGGCCTAGTGTCGGGTGTGATATCAGGACGGTCACTTTGCACGGTTAATAAGTTAGTATCTCCCCATATCCATGTGGAGTTGGTATTAGTTTTGGCCATGGTGACAAAAACGCACCGTAAATCCTGAGTGAATCGGCATGTGCCGCAAGTGACCTCCTGTAGGGATGTTAGATGATGGGCACGCGCTACTGGATGGTCGAATGCAATGGACTGGCCTTGTATTTATGAGTTGCTAGAGGGATGAGAGGCTTTATCAAGCTGAGGTTAGTATATATACCGAGATAGTCCAACCAGCGGATTCCAACAATTGCGTACAATGAAGCAGATGGTAAAAAAGGGCCTATACATAGATAATCAGTCTTCTATCACTTCTCTTTCCTCGAGGCAGAGAACTCACCACCGAGTCACACAGCGTCCATTCCAATGCTGGCCTTTTTTCGCATCGCAGACCAGATTAGCTAACCGCCCAGGCACAGCGTATAAGCAACTCACAGTTATAGCAATACGCCCGGACATCTTCATAGCCCTCGAGCATGGATGAGAATTCTGGATATCACCTCATTAGCTTTTGTGCCATGCCAGCAATAACCATGGTCGTCCCAAATATTATGCGGATGTGTTTAATGCCCAGTGGAGAGACATACCATGCGTCCCGAACGTGATGCAAATAGCCATGATGAACAATCAAGACAAAGTATAAACACACGGGCTTAAACCAGAAACTTGAAAAAGGAGCGCGAGATCTTGCAGATATTAATACCCTCTGGTTATGTATGTAGTCGACGTGAAGTTGGCGTTGGTCGAAGAAGAAGGGGCTGAAGTCCAAGGCAGCGCTGTTTATCCGTGCGTGACGTGTGGCGCTGTGGCTTGGCACTTGGCAGTGAGGGTTTATATGGTAGTTTTATATGATGTTTTTTAAAAGAAAAGATGATAGAATAATGTATTTGCATCTAATTATCTAAGAGGGCAGGAGTTAACATGCAGTGGTATAGATCTAGGGTCCGTGTCAGTATAGTTGAACACCGATGGCTCCGCAGTGATATTTATATATTCGGCACAAGGGCCGCATTCAAGGCTGTGACAACGTGTAGTAACCCATTTACAATTTATTCCTTTTCTCTAGAAAGACAAATTTGAACTTGTAAATTGGCGCTTCTGCGGCAATACAGCCGAGAAAATGAAGAAGGAAATAGAATGATAAAGCCGCTAATACAAAGCAAACCCCACCCAGGCCAAATCTGCACAGGGAAGAGATATCCACCATACGCCTTGCTCATCAGAAGCAAATAATCGATAAGGGTTGGATGTAGCAGAATAACCCCGGCTGGATGAGATATACTGGGCTGGGTATGAGGAATAGGCACGAGGACTTCGGCTCTCTCGTATTTATAACATGATAGATATGCGGTTTCCGGCGAGTCTATTGTGTCTTGAAGAGAAGAATCGCACAGTGTCCGAGGTAGAAGTAGATGAAGTGCTTCGTCTCTGCAACATGGGATGATCAGTAGGCATTCAGGCTTGACATTCGTTTATCCCATCGAACACTTACCATGCGTGACAAAACTGCCAAAGTTCCTTCCTACTACACAATGCCATGTTGCCCCCTTGCGCGAATCAAACTGCGGTATACGTGAGCGACGGGAAAGCTGGGAGCCGACGGGACCTGCCGACCTCTTTCTTGATGTACTGGGCGATATCCTAGGGTCTCTTAGCACGTCTGCTCGAACAGAAAACTCAGAGTCAGCTGCCTCCTACCTTCTCAACGTGGTATTTATCCATCGCCTCGATCGCTGAGAAATTAGCCGCAAGTCGACCGTGTTCGGTCAGGGATTCCCATACCAACTTCGACAGCTTCTTGTTGCATGTCCTCCGTCTATTGCCATATGAGCTTCATTCTCTTTCCAGGTTACCGTGAGGGGATCTCGTACCATATCGACGGACTTGATTTGCGCTAGACACATGTATCAGCCATTTGTTTTCCCCAGTTCACGCCCTGCGATCTGATACTCACGTTCCATCTTCTCCTTCTTTTCGGAGGCCATATCGCGCGAATTTCACTGACGTAGGATATATGAGGGTAAATTGCAAGAATATCAATAATGTATCCTTGGAAATCAAGAATACGCAGTCGAGAACAGGGGAGTAAATATGGTGATATGGTGGCCAAACAGTGCGGAGGACTAGGCGCGCGGCCATGTTGCGACGAACGCTGTACGCGCACGGACCACACCCACATCTCGTCACCGCCTTCGGCACTATTTCTGGGCAGAATAAAAAAAAATTTCTTGATGCTTCGACACTCTTCAATGGCATGATTTTTGCTGGTTGAAAGATAGCCGTGTCAGAGTCTCCAAGCATCATGGAAGGCTCAAGAGTGTTTGTCTCTGGCCTCCCGCCAACATTTTCCAATGACCAGCTTAGGAAGCACTTCTCAAGCCGCTTCCAGGTCACAGATGCCCATGTATTGCCCAAGCGCAGAATCGGGTTTGTCGGGTTCAAAGACCCAGAGATGGCCAAGCAAGCTGCTGGCTATTTCAACAAGTCTTATGTCAAGATGTCTAAGATCTCAGTAGAGATTGCTCGACCTGTACGTCTTTCCACGGTTTCTCTTATTTATTCCTGTTGGTTGATGTCTTTCCATCGTTGTGCACGCTGACCGGTTAAGGTGGTCTTGAGACTGACCAGAATTCTTCTAGATCGATTCTAAGCCTGCAGGTGATGCTCATGAGAATACAAAATCTTCTAGTGCCAATGGCTCCACGGAGGGTAGTAACCTCAAACGGAAACGGGATGAAGACAAGACTCGGAAGGATTCTCGGCTGCAAGAGTATCTTTCAATAATGCAGCATTCGTCCAATACCAAGACATGGGCAAATGATGAGTCTATGGTTAGACCAGTTGAAGAATCCTCGAGCGCGCCTGGCCCACCTGTTGAGACAGGCAATGCCACCGAAAACCCCTCGTCCTTTCAGAGGAAGAAGTCTAAGGTGGACGATAAAGCCACAGATGGCTTAGACGGCGTCGTGGGTCCCACAGCAGAGAAGGAGAATATCCAGACTGAGCCTATGGTCGTTGACAGTACTGGGGATACTGCTGAGAACCAACAGGGTATTCCTGTCTCGGAGGAGACGCAGGCTGGACCAGTATCCGACAATGATTGGCTTCGTTCAAAAACGAGCCGCCTTCTCGGTCTCCTAGATGAGGAAGAACAGGAAGAGTTTGACTCTAAAGCCGCCGAAAAGAAAGCCACCCCCCCTGTTGAACCACAAATCGAGGCGGACCCGCGGCCTGTTGAAGGAAGTGTACTTCAGAATGTGGAGGAGCAGAGCGAAGACGAGAAACCACCAGAAGATGTGCCGGAAAATGACCCAAATATCGAACATATTCGCAGTTCTGCACGTCTGTTTGTTAGGAACCTCCCTTATGACACAACAGAATCTGATCTTGAGTCAACATTTGTGCCTTTTGGCAAGGTTGAAGAAGTGAGTCTTTTTGTCTACCCCTCACAGTTCCTTTTCCCTCTTCACCCATTATCCGAGTGTAAATCACTCGGAATGTTGTTCAATGATGAGTCCTCCTGATAGGGACATCAGATGCAAAAGCACATGATGTTAAACGGGATATCAAGTTTTTTAGTAGATGCTTTGATTTCTGAAAAGCAACCTCATACTATTTTTATCACATGTCACCAGCCCATTTATAATAGCAGGTAACTGACTGTTACAGATCCACGTTGCTTTCGATACCCGCCACACGACCAGTAAAGGATTCGCTTACGTCCAGTACGTCGACCCTGATGCTGCCATCGAGGCTTATAAAAATCTTGATGGAAAGATCTTCCAAGGGCGTTTGATGCATGTACTGCCGGCTTCTGCGAAGAAAACCTATACGATCGACGAAACCGAGTTGGCGAAACTACCGGTGAAGAAGCAAAAACAAATAAAGCGAAAGATGGATGCTTCGTCTTCCACCTTTAGTTGGAACTCGCTTTATATGAACGTGGGTGCTTCTAAGTCGAGAAATCAAGGTCTATCATACTAATTCTCTCCACAGACCGACGCAGTAATGTCTTCAGTTGCGGAAAGGCTTGGTGTCTCGAAGGCAGAGTTGCTTGATCCCACTTCAGCTGATGCCGCGGTGAAGCAAGCCCACGCTGAAACTCATGTCATCCAAGAGACGAAGGCTTACTTTACAGCAAAAGGGGTTAACATCGACGCATTCAAACAGCGAGAGCGTGGAGACACTGCCATCCTAGTAAAGAACTTCTCGTTCGGTGTCAGAACAGAGGAACTACGGAAGCTGTTTGAACAGTACGGTCAGCTGATTAGACTCCTCATGCCCCCCAGCGGCACAATTGCTATCGTTGAATTTGCTAGACCCGATGAAGCACAAAAAGCATTCAAAGGTCTCGCGTATCGGCGGCTGGGTGACTCGATTATTTTCTTGGAAAAGGCACCCAGAAATCTTTTCGAGGCGCCACCCGCACCGCAACATCCTATCGAGCCGAAGGCTGTATCTCAAGGCTTTTCGACTGCGGATACCTTCGCGGCGGATGAGCCGGATGATGCCGTGGCGACATCTACTCTCTTCGTAAAGAATCTTAATTTCTCCACGACTAATCAAAGATTTGTCGAGACTTTCCAGCCGCTGGACGGCTTTGTCTCGGCCCGGCTTAAAACTAAACCCGACCCCAAGAAGCCTGGTCAGAAGCTTAGCATGGGTTTTGGGTTTGTTGATTTCAAGACCAAGGCACACGCACAGACTGCCGTCGCTGCGATGAATGGTTACAAGCTTGACCAGCACGAATTAGTGATACGGTTGTCACATAAAGGCATGGATGCCGCAGAAGAAAGAAGACGTGAAGACACGGCTAAGAAGATGGCGGCTCGGAGAACTAAGATCATCATCAAGAACTTGCCCTTTCAAGCCACGAAAAAGGACGTCAGGTCTCTCTTCGGAGCTTACGGGCAGCTTCGCTCCGTTCGTGTTCCTCAGAAACACGACCGATCTGCTCGTGGATTTGGTTTTGCTGATTTTGTAAGCGCTCGCGAGGCGGAGAATGCCATGGACGCGCTGAAAAACACACATCTTTTGGGTAGACGATTGGTGCTGGAATTCGCTGCCGCGGAGGCGGTCGATCCTGAGGCCGAAATCCAGCAGATCGAAAAGAAAGTAGGGGAACAGTTGGACAGGGTCAAGCTCCAGAAGCTTACGGGTCATGGGAGGAAGAAATTCACCGTAGGGGCCCAGGACGAAGAGGAGACTTGAAGTCCCTTCTCCTTTGCTGCTCCCTTTGGATAGGGACAGACCTGAGTTGACCGTGTCGAATTGGAGTTGACGATTCTCCCCCTTGCTTGAAAGGCCGACACGTTCCTGCTGCTGTCAGTCAGACGTGCATCCTGCGAACGCGGATATCGTGCATCCACTGCATCCTAAACTACTCGACTGCTTCTATTCGCATACACCTTTTCTACAATACCCAAACCAATGCGAGGCGCCTATTTGTACAGCTAGAGTTTACTGCTTTCGAACGACTTTGGTCAGAACAGCAAATATAGGGTTCCAATAATCCATCGACCTACATTCCAATTGCTTTATCTTTGTTGTTTGAACATTCTTCCGCTGGTCATTCAGCATTCTTGATAGTGTTGATCGCCTCATTTCCCTCGCCAATGCTTTATTTTCCGTGTTCCTGGTATAGAAGCAATGCTCACATCGTGCATCGTAAAAATCCCCGAACAGCTTTTGACTGGGTCCTGCTCCCTAGCCCTCCCTTGCATCCTGCTGGTCTGTTCACATCGTGCCTTTTCTGACTCCTGATTTGTTGCGGCAAGGACGTACACTGTCGTCCTGTCCCTATTGCTTGGCTCGAGACGCGAGATAGTATGGAGGTTCCGCGTCGAACGATGGGAGAGATTGCCCTTGAGGGGGGTCCGTTATCCAAACAAGCACCACCGAACAATGTTACTGGGGCTACCTTTTGACCTGGCCCTCCCTCTCCAAGGGAAGGATGCTTTCCTATAAACACTCTGCTGTCCGCTCCCACATTCTCACATCCAAGTTCTTACATTCTCTTCGAGCATTTGCGTTCTTGATTGATCTGTGGTGTGTTTGTGTGTGTGCCGGCGCTGCGTTCTTTGCCAGGCCCCGTAAGCATTCGGCGGTCCTCAAAAACGATTTCCTTGGAATTCCTCATTCCTTCCGAGAAGAGAACCGTGCTTGGTGATCCGCCTCTCATGGCTTCTGACTGGCACCCGGACTTCTTGCTTCAGAACCAGCCCGCCTTGGATGATGTCGGGAGTGCTCATTCGGATCGAGCACTACAGAACACCTCTGGCAACATCCAGTCGTACTCCGACAGCATAGCACACCACAGCGATGACGCCGGCCGGGATGACCATATCCACCCGCTAGGATACAAGTATCCTCATCCGGGCCCGGCTGTAGCCCATCAAGTGCCCCCTCACTCTAGCTTCCATCACCAACAGGCCCTGGCCGCTCGGTTCCAGCAGAAGAAGCTCCGACGGATGCAATCCATTGGACATAACTCTAGTGCTGCCCGCAGGGCAAGGAGCTATCTAAAATCTCAGAAGTACCTTGAGTATAGAGCACGGCCTCGTCGAGATACTGGCAAGGATGGTGAACCGGTATGGTCAGACGAGCTTGAGGATGCATTCCAGCAAGGTGAGAACATGTCCTAGATGTGCGAATATAAGTGCGCCTTGTACTAATGGCCTGTAGCTCTGGAGGCAAACCCGCCTATGGGTAGAAGGAAGTGGTCTGAGAGAGGAAAGTCGTATGGTCGAAACGAACTGATTGCCGAGTACATCTATAAGGTTACCGGGAAGAGGAGGACGCGCAAGCAGGTTTCCAGCCATCTACAAGTACTGGACTCGTTTTTGAAGGGCGATCCAGACTGTAAGTACCCGGCAGCTACAGCCCTCCCACGAAGTGACAGTGACTGATTCAAACCACTCAGGGGAACGGCTTGTACGGGAACAGTCGTCGGATCGTTCTAGCCAAACGCCGTCTGGTGGACCACGCTGGACATCCTCGGTTGAACCGCCAGTTTCGAGCAACTATGGCTCCCATATGCATAGCACGTACCACGACCCCTTGCGGCCGGTGCAGCCATACACTGGGGAACTACCTCCACCTGCTTTCACCTTGGGTTCGAACATCCACGAGCCAGCAAATGGCAACTCTGTCCATGGGTTCAACTTCGATATGTGGGTGAGCGCTCCGCAGCAAACGGACCGGGCAAGCAAAGCCTTGCATATCTATACTCAGCTACAAGGTGACCAGCATCGCCCTGGTGCACCTCCGACGCCTCTGGAAAGCCTTCCGGGGTGGAGGAGCGCATTTCCTCGCCTGAATTCACTAGTATCTGGCCAAAACGGGCCCTTGGATTGCGATATCATCTTACTTGAAGTCAACTTGGAGTTGATGGATGACTTCCCTCCCTCAGGGTCCCGACTTGGCATTCAACTTGACTTGGACTTTGGCCATCCCACAGCGGGCGACGTGTCCATGGTCAGCCAAATGGACGACTGGGTTTGCAGTACGTACCTGTATGAACATGGCAGGAGCATGCTGGAATCGCACCATGATCTCCCGAAGCCCATGTCGACGAAAGTGAAGCCGCTCTTTGAATCGTCATGGTGGGCGAAGCGGTTCACACAATTGACTCAAGACAGGCGAATGGACGAAGATGCTGGCCAGCATCATGTCGCCGACGAGCGTCCGCGGCAGTACTTCCACTCTTTGACTGCGGTCCAGGAACTTCGTGCGACGCCTCCCCATTCGCGACGCTTGTCCAACGCGCTTCAACCCCACGGCCAGGTCGGAAGCAAGAGAATGGCTATTTTGGTGTGGAAGTTCCGCCAGACACGCCCCAACGAGGTTGGCACGACAACATGGAGGAAGTTGATTCCTCCGTTGGACCGGGGCGTGGCGAATAGCCCAAGACCAGTGAGCGGCATTGACCTGCCTCCCCTGCCTCTCGACTCGGTTGCAATGAGCAAATCTGGTCCGAGTATCTACCATCCTCCTGCTCCCCAACCGCAGGACTTGCTACACAGCAACAGCATGTCGCAGCAGCAGTGGCCGCTGTATCAACCGCCGTCGGAAAATGTTGGCAACGTGTTTAACACTACGAATTCTCTGGACTTCCTCGGCTCCATTACCAGAGATGATGGCCTCCCCGATAGGCCGGCTGTAAGTTCCGTCTTGGATTCCTTCTCAGGCTTGCAGCAACCAGAGACCAGTCAGCCATCCAGCATGAGTGTCTCTGGCGAAGCACCAGTCATGCTGAATACGCCTGGGTATACCCTCTCACACTCTCACCTCGGTGGATACGGCGTGGGCCATGACAACCATTACGTCCCCTCTCACCACCCAGGTGTACATGATACCAGCCGGTTCTTGCACAGCATCCTTGGCTCTGGGCCACCACCTATGGATGATATGGCACACAACCATGCCTCATGGGGACCACCGCCTACTTCAATGCCGGATGTCGGGTCCTCCAACTACAGTCTGCACTTCCAGCCTTCCGATCACGAAGGGCCTGTGACCCGTGAGTCGAACCATAGCAATGGACTTGACTTGATGCCGCCGGATTGGCTTGACAAGATTGTGGGAGGCGTGTCTAATGACCCTGGCATGCATGGGGCGGGACCCGACCATGTCAATTCCTCCTACACTGAGAACGTGGTGGAGGCTGTTTGATCTAATGATATTACTACTAATCATATGAAGGAGAAGGAAGTTACCCTTGGGCTTTCTTATTTTTGAAGTTGATGGTTATATATGACCAAAAGTGTATTTTTAATATATCATCTGTGTTTCTTAGGAGTTCGAGGGCTGGGCGTGTGAGGGATAGGGCTTTTCGGGCAAGGGAGGACAGGGCGTTGGTTGGTCGCATGGGGGGATTGTCTTGTTTAACCTTCTAATCCGGGGGGAAGCTGAAAACTGAAAATAAGATCAATATAATTGATATACTAATGTACCCATGTATAATACACAAGATGTTTACCCTTATACCTATGAAGCTGAGTAGAGAAGCTATATAGAGCAGAGCCGCCCGTATGCCAAGACCGACAAGGGACTTCTTCCGTCCCCTACCACTTTCCCACTCACCATCACCGTTGACCAGCAGGTACCCAAGATGGCCAGCACCCTTAAACAAATCGCCAAGAACCCTGCGTCGGTCCATATCACCATGGACCCGGTCCCACGCTCGATTTCTGACAGCAAACGGGTGCTCGCGGCGTTACAGAAATTCGGGGAAGTGGCTACATTCCGAAACCTCAAGGTAACGTACAAGCCTATTCCAAAACCAAAACAAATCTGCTTACAAGAGTAAATAAATAAAGTATGATACAACGAATAACTCCCCAGGCCACGCCTCCTACGCCGTCGCCATCTACGACAACCCAGATTCCGCCGCGAACGCGATCTCTCACGGCTCATTCACAATTCCACCACACCCAGTCAAGGAGAGGAAGCCCGTCGTAGCAGACGACAACAACAACAGCGCGCATCCTCGCGACGAGATACCTGACAGACTCCTTCCCCGCCCCCTCAGCTGTACCATCCAAGCCTCCCATCACAACCACAAGTCAGCCCTAAAACGCAACCCCTACCATACCACGTTTGAAATCGACAAGGATACATACCATTACCGCGATCTGACACAGTCGACGAGAATTCCGCTGAAGGAGCTGGCCGATGGGTTAGCGCGGAGAAAGACGTATGTGCCGGGGTCTGTGAAGAGGGGGATTCACGCGGAGAATGTGAGGTGGGGGGCTACGTCTCTGTGGGGGTTGTATGAGGAGGGCTTGAGAATAGAGGAGGAAGGGAGAGCAGAGGAAGGGAGAGCGGAGGAAGGAAGGTGATAGTATGTCTGTCTTCTTCTGGCAAAAGGGCAGGTGGTGAGAGGGTTGCTAGGGGCTTTGTGCTCTGCCATGCTTTGATATCCTTGCTAATGCGCGCCGCTTCAATCGGCGACTCGAGTGCACAACACCCGTGCCAATCTAGAAGCATATCCTTGTCCCCAAGACCTGGGGAGAGGAACTGGTGCGTATCGATCCTAATATCAGTCACGTGAATGAGATGTGACGGGCGAGACAAGACATCCGCAACCCATCTTCTATCTATAACCAGCACGACTGCCCAGGAAGCAGAAAGGTCGCTCCTTCCTGTCTGATATCTGAACCCTCGCCTGCGGCATCTGGGAGGTTCTTGTTATATGGCCGCCCTTCGAGAGCTTTACTCTTTCGGATGACTGGATGGTGAAAGAACATATCGAGACATTCGGGAGGCTGCCGGAGGAGTGGCGGGAGCGGTGGGATGCGCGGGCGAAATGATTCACTGAGGATGAAAGGAGAAATGACCCTTCTGGGTATGTGAGGAGATCATTGGCGGGTAGGTTTGAGGATTCGGTGTACATCCCACGATGGGAATCTAAGATGGAGGGTGTTGGAGGGGAGGGAAGGACTGCACTGCTTGAATTATCCAGGGAGATTTTGGTGTTTAGTCCTGAAGAAAGGATAGATATTGCTGGGGTTATGTAGAGTGAGCGGATGCAGAAATATGGTATTTCGGCGTTGCGGCAGGTGGAAAGGCAGTAAGGAAAAGCAAGTTAACTACTGGATATTGCGCATTGTTGGCTTAGATATACAATATATATTAAGAGACCCGCACAAACGCTAATGAAGTCAGCAAGCTAGTCACCAAACAAGAGACCCTTGGAAAGAGAAGAAGAAACTCACTTGCATCAATCTTTATGATATGCGGAATCGCCAACCGCACTTTATTCCTATACACTGCAGGCCCTTTCGTCTGCAACGGATTCCCCTCAAAATAAACCGTCTCCAACTTCTCCTTCCCCTTCAACTCGCGCTCGACCTCGTCGAAGCTCTCCAGCTGGTTATTCGACGCCCACAGTTCCTCCAGGTTCGCCAGCGTGGACAGATGCTCTAGCTTGGAGACCTGATTGTTCGAAAAGTCAATGATCTTCAGGGTAGTATTGGATTCGAGGCCTTCGAGAGAGGTGATGGCGTTGTGGGAGACGTAGACTTCTTCGAGGTTCTTCAGCGAGGAGAGGCCGTTTAGGGATGTGAGACGGTTAGATTGGATGGAGAGGATCCGGAGGTTTGATAGGTGGTCGAGGTTCTGCAGTCAATCAATAATCCTTAGCTATCTACCAGAGACGGCACGGTTAAAAGGGAAATATACCTTCAATTCGGTGATTTTGTTCTTCCCCAGCCATAATTCCTCCAACGATGCTAACGTATCCAGATTCTCAATTTCCTAATAAAGCGACCAGTTAGTCCAGACATCATATCTGACACACTCAAACGCAAATTGCATTCACCCACCCGAATCCTATTAGCACCCAACTCCAGATTTCTCAACTTAGTCAACCCTTCCAAGCCCTCGATCCTCGAGATCTTATTCTGCACGAAATAAATATCTGTCAATTTAACCAGATGCGACACGTTCTTGATATGCTTGATCTTATTAAAACTCAGGTCCAGACTAGTTAGGTCGTGCAGGTCGTCCAGGCCCTTGACGTGGGAGATGAGGTTATCGTACAGGTCGAGGTCGACGAGATCCGTTGCGATTTCGGGTGGGAAGGCGAGTCGCGATATTTGGTTTTGGCGGAGGCATAGTCTCTGTTCCGTGTGTTATTCTTGCTGAATCAAGTGTATGCATGATAGGTAGGCAGGTAGATACCTGGACCTTGGGAAACCGTTCCAAATGCAAGGCCGGAATGGAAACTATGCGACAATGCACGAGGTCGATTTCCTAAACCCTGTTAATCCATTGCGACGGAGTCACACTCCTTCAACCAAGGCACGCAACGCAACGCAGCCCAGACAGAACATACCTCTGTCTCCGGATCCTCATCCTCAAGCAAATCTGCGCAAAACATCTCATAAGCCGTAAGTCCTCCCTTATAACATCACGAGTAACACGAACATACCCTCATCTGCCTCAATCTCCTCCACAGGCGGCGCCTCAGGATCCGAATACTCCGGGTCCTCCAGCGCCTCCGGGTTTGTGATTTCTGCGCGCGGCCCGCCCACTCTTAACTTTCCGTCCCAACCGTTGCTGTCTTTCATTTTTGTCTCTGTATATTGTGTTCCCTGGTCCGGTCGGGGCTTTTCGTTGATGCGGAGAGGGAAGAGGTTCGCGGCGACGGACGTGAGTGTTGATTGGTTGTGGTGTCGAGAGCGGAGGGTGAGTTCGCGCGGGGGGGTATAGGAGTGGAAATGGTTGTATTTTAGCAAGTGTTCGTGTAGTGCGATAGGGAGCTTGTAAAAGTGTCTAACGACAGGTGGTGTAGCACTTGAAGGTTGCCATGTATGAGAGGTGACGCCGGCCTTCGCCGCTTTTGATTAGATGCCTTACAATTCTGGTATAACAGCGCAAGCTGCCCCTACAAAGGACGCTACATGCTTGCAACCTAAAATCATATTTGAGGACTTTGGACGCTGGATAAAGCTGTATTCGGGAAGGACGAACGTTTTTATGTACAGTACGTGCGCCGCACTAACTAAGTACATATACATGCGAGGACACCACCATCACCACCTCTTGCAAACATTGAGTCGAGAGTATAATGATATGATGTCCAAATCAGCGTTCTCCAGATAGCAAACTGTCACTTGACAAGGAGACATCCAGGAATAAACTAGGCTGAGAAAACAGTAACCCAAAAAAAGGACGCTGTGGTTTTGACCAAGGGGGAAATAAAAAGGACAAAAAGGAAACTAGGACAAGTGTCAAGCCTCTCCAGGGCGATTAAAGGGCCAAGGGCAAAAAGAAAAGATATAAGAGAATGTAAGATAGAGGAGCGTATACATGAGATCAGCATAATATAGGCTGATAACCAATACAGACGCCTGCAGAATGCGAGAAAAAAAGGAAAAGAAAAAGAAAAGGGAATCTTAGAGCAAGGTATAACAACCAAAAAGGAAGATCGAAGAAATCAATACGCAAGGAAAGGAGGATCAGACAAGGTGCAGAGGCAAGGTATCAGCTCACTAGGAGCACAAGGTAAACACAGACACAAGGCCTGGCAGCTAATCAATGCACTGTAGGAAAACACAACCTTAAAAAAAGATAATCAGGAAAGATGTCAGAAATGCAAGAGAGAGAAAAAATAAAACAAAAAAAGAAAGAAAGAAAGAAAAATGCAGAGACTGTGCAAAGGGCTGGGGTGAGGATGGGAAAGAGAAGGGCATTGAGGCAGGTCTCTCTTTTTAGAGCATATTAATGAGAAGATGACAGAAGACAAGAAAAGAAATCAGAGTCAAGGATGATTTTTGCCAGACAGGCAAGAATTCAGAGACATTACAACGTAATGTCAAGGACTAGGCTGACGTCCTGCACTTGTGTTCCGGCAAGGTCTTCGAGAACAGGGATCAGATCAAGGAGCTCATTATCGTGAGCGTCAGAAAACCAGCTGCTAATGGGTATCGCGTGTTGGGGGTGGAAAATGTAGGATGTCGGAGAGTTGTCAATGATGATTGTCTCTCGAATGTCACGCCCAATTTGGGAAAGATCCTATACACGTGTCAGCAGTTGAACTCGGTAAGACGCGGGGAGCAGATAACAAACCTTGACATAGTTTCCCTGGTGGTTATAGCAACTGTCCCTGAATAGCCTGTGGTGGACAACATTATGAATGTCTAACTGGTCTAATAGAGGATCACCGTACTTGAGACCCAATTAGCAACCGATGTAGATATGGTGAGAGATGAAGGACACTCACTTTAGAGACAGATGCAGTGAAAACAACCACTTCATACAGTTCTCCGACTCGCTTCATGAATTGATCGACTCCGGGCCGCTTAATCACATAGATGTTGTGTAACTGACCTTCGATCTCGACTGGGATAGTGAAATCGGCACGCTCAAGGACCTGTTGTTGCGAAATTAACTAGGAACAATATAATCGGGGCATGGCACTATGTACCTTGAAACTACTGTGCACCAGGGTCTCATCCAGGTCAAGAACAAGGCATTTCCGATTTTGCAATTGAGATCGAATGGGAGGTAACAACCATTGCTGACTTCCTTCCTGGCCCGGAGGTGCCACTGAGGGTGGTGGAGGCAGTTCCGCGGGTAACCCTGTTGCTTCTTCATTATGGGAATAGATGTCGTCTTTGGTGTCCGCCTCATCCAATGGTCTTGCCGTCGCTTTGCTGGGATCGGCCGTGCTATCCTCGTATGACTTTCCAGGGACTGTGGGAGTAGTGTGCTCCTCGAATCTTTGGGCAGACCCTTCATCCTTTTCCGTATCTATGGCTGGCCCTCGCGATGCATCCTGCGGTGCACCAGTCGCATTCTGGCCTTCGTTGGAACCTTTCTGGATGTTCGTTGGATCATGGTCGGATCCAGAAGCCCCGTCGAATCGAGACCCTTGCCCCTGAAGCTGGGCGTTTCGTTCCTCGCCAACATGGGAAGGCGATTGGCCTGATGTCACGGTCGGGTTGGGCTTCTCTTCTCCATAATAGTCCGGCTCGTTGGATCCTGCTGTATTCGGGTCACCGGGCGTGGCCTCGGCCTTCTCTGGTGTAGGCTGTCGATTAGGGACCGACTGTCGCTTGGCGGTCCTCCTTGCGGGAATCGCAGGGTCATCTGGATCGACATTTGACGACGAACAGCAGCTCAAGAACGCAAAAATCCGATATGAGACCTTGCCCTTCTTCTCTGGTTTCGCGGCATCTGGCTCCTCCGGGTTGGTGGGCATTTTGCGGTTCTCCATGCTTGCCGAATCCTCGTTTTGCGGTTGAGACCTCCTGCTACTTCCCCTACTCCGGTCTCTTCGTCCCTTCAGAATACTCCTTTTAGAACCCCGCAACGTATTCTCTGAATCATTTTTTGTTGTCTCCTGAGCGTTATCGAGTGTCGATTGCTTGTCCGCTTTGGAGGAGCTTCGCGACGCGGCGGGCGCAAGCAAGTGTTTCTTTGAACCATCGGCAGCGCTGGAGGTGTCAGGATTCTCGGGAGGTTGAATGGATGCGACGGGGGATGTGGCTTTGTCTGGGGCTTCTAGCGAGCCAGGTTGCGAAGGAGACGCATCGGTGGCGATCATATGGTTACGGGACGATAATTCTAGCGACGAAAACAAAAAGATAGATATTAGTAACCATAATTTTAATGAAAAAAAAAATTCAGGAATTGTGAGTTATAAAATAAAAAAAAAAAGAGGAAGGAAAGAAAAGACTTACTTGGGTGGTCCGACGCGACAGTCATGGAGGCCTCCCCGTTGGCAGACTTCAGAGCGGAAACTCGCTCTGAGCTCCCTCCGAGCATTTGGGATGGGAGAGTAGCAGAGCGAGGATCACGGGGAAAGGCGCAATGGAATTCAGCCCAACGAGACGTGCAGCAGCAGCCGTGACGTGGAGGAATGAAAACACACGATGCAGCAGGAAAAGAAGGTTCCGCCGAGAGGGGAGGCGGCTGGTTGGAGAAGGCTGGTCTGGTTGGAAGTCACGCCTCCTGGGACAAGACCGAAGTCCGGACCAGAGCTCGTGCACGGGGCAAAGCTCTTGGCGCGCGAAAGCGAGGCGCTTGGGATGGAAGAAAGAAGACAGGATCAACAGAGAATCATATGCGACAGTGACAAGGACGCCCGCGAAGATGAGTTTCCCTTGGAGGAGGAGGAGGAAGAGAGAAGGAGATTGATTATGATGCTTAGAGTAACTGATCGCAAGTCGTCGGGGGGGAAGAGCAGGCAGGTCACGTGGCAGACGAGGTTGATCCTCGAATTGGACTTGACAGGACGACCAACGAGAAGGGAAAAAAAAAAAAAAAAAAAA